>JACEGR010003976.1:0-94999 GCA_014170235.1 Listronotus bonariensis | reverse complement strand
CCGTTGTCGTTTACACACCTTCCTCTAGGTCACCATACATTTAACAAATGGAACATTTATGGCGTTAATCTTTTGTTTTTAATAAAATTGTTTTTTATTACGATTTTCAAATTCTCCGATCGTAAATACGTCAATTGGCTATCTTGATCATTGAAAGTCAGAAAATGTGTCATTTTTTCTCTTAAATGGAATACATTGTACTTTTACCGAAAATGTAATGTTGTCATATTTTTGCCACTAGTGAAAAAGGAATCTTAAACATTTGCAAACCTACTATATTTGACCTATCTAATTTTTAATAATTGAAATAAATAGGATATATAAACCTAGCACAAAACTGGGAAATCTGGGAACTATGTCGACATCTTTGTTAAATTCTACATACTCAACACCTTCTAGATACTAACTTTTGTGAATGAAATCAACTTTGTTTTATACTTAATTTAGCAACTAAAATTATTTCAATAAAAACGTCACATTCTATTTAAGATTGCAGCCTGTAGCGCAAAACTGAAAAGTTTTACTATAGGTGGATAAAATAATCTAGTAGGTGAACAAATATTATTATAAAAAAATGATAACTCAAGGTACAGGGTATCCAATTTAAAAGGAAAAATGGCATATTGTTTTACTTTCCCCTGTTTTTAAAGAAGTTTAAGATAGCCGATCGATGTTTTTAGCTCGGGGAATTTTAAAACCGTAGTAAACAAACAATTGCATGAAAAACAAAAGAATTACGCCATCAATGTTGCATTTTTTTAATGGAACACTACATTTTTAATTATATTTTAAAATTCTTTGCTTAATTCCAAGATTTTTTTATTAAAGGTACTATATGTCTGTCTTTTACTTTTTGTTATCGACGCTTAAAGAGTCATATTTTCGGCTAATATTATTTAATTAAATATATCAATACACAATACAGGTAATACAAATGATTACCTAATACTTCAAAGTCATTAAATTTTTTACCTATGAGTTGATTTTATTTCTAGTTTTTAATATGAATTATTCGTTAGATGAAAACTACAGATAGTAACGCTATATTACAAGTGTTTAGAAAATGTCAGTAAAGGAAAAAAAAGATACATTGATAATTTCCAAAGACATAAAAAAATTACTTTGTAGTGTCAGGTAATCACCTGCATTACCTGTATTTCATATTGAGATATTTAATTAAATACATATAAGCAAAAATATTACCTTTAATGCGTCAACAACTCAAAAACAGTAAAAGATAAACATGTAGTACCCTCAATAAACAAACGCTTAGAGTTGACCATAGAATTCAAAAATATAATAATAAATGTGGTGTTCCATTAAAAAATTCAACAATTATAGCGTAAGTCCTTTGTTTTTATGCAATTGTTTTTTAATAAAATTTTAAAATTTCCCGTGCAAAAATACATCGATTGGCTATCTTGAATTTCTTTAAAATATGGGAAAAGTAAAAAAATATGTCATTTTTTGGTAAATGACATACCCAGTACATAATAATAAATTAACCATATTTTTATGTTTTATGGTTTTCAAATATTAAAGTAATAAATATTTACCTTTTTACATATAATTTTCCCCAGAAACCATATAAAAAATCCACCCCTTTCTTACTTATAAATTACCGTTGATAAAAATAATAGCATACCTTGCATATAATATGCGCGCTCACACTAACCACACCGAACTGTATGTATAAATTAATAGAAGGGTTAAGAAGAAAGGTATCTTCAACCCTTTAGGACTTTCTATCATCGTCCTTAATATTAAGGGGTGATTTTTGATAGTATATGCGTATCTACGAGTAAAGTTTAAAGGTCACATAGTTCCCACAACACCCCTTTTAAGTTATGTTGTTAGTTGCAAATAATTATAGAATTCTTTTTTTCGGTAAATTTATTTTTCGCAGGGTAATAATCTGCAGAATTGCAGTTTTGCTAACGTATAAAGGGTGTTAAAAATTCGAAGTGCACCAATGCGATGTCGAGAAGAGTCGAAAAGAAATGCTCAGCAAGAATCCGCTCTGGAAATTTAATAAATTACACTATTTTTAGATCATTTGAAAAAAGCAGGGGCGCAACTAGGATTTTCAAATTATTTTATCTAAAAACTGAGCCAAGGAACCAACACTAAACTTATACCAAATGCTCGTGATGCTAGGAGAAACATTTTGGTAAAGACATTTTTATTTTGGAATTTGCGAAAAAAAGTTAGTTTTTTGGTTAGCTAGCTTCCTCCCCAGAGAAAATCAAAACTTTTAAAAGCAAATTCTGTATTTGTATTTTTCGTAAATTTGATCAATTTTTATTAACAAATATAAATTTTTTTAAAAATATCTGCATTTTTTTGTAAATAGAGGCATTTGAAAGTCCCGCATAAAAAATTGTAGAGTAATACAAATTCTACGAGCTATAGTTTTTTGAAAAATATAGATAATTTTTAATTTTTTTTTTTAGTGTTGATTTTCTCTAGAGGGGCTAACCAAAACTAAGTTTTTTGCAAATTACTAAAAAGAACAGATTTATAAGAAAATATTTTTTTGCCGAGTTTATTTTAAGTGCGCATTTTTACCCTAAAATACAACCCTATATCTTTTACTCTTTTCGGATTCCTAATGGTGCGCCTGAAATTTGTCGCACGCTGTGTAGTGTTACTCTTTTTGTAATATTTTATTATTAATATTAACAGTTAAAATAGTTATTTAAGTACCGTGCATAAAGTTATACTTTTTTCCACACACATTCATGAGTTAAAAGTAGTAATTACAAAGTCCATAGTAACTTGATCTTTTGGTTTAGTTAATGTCTGAAAACAAGACTTGACCCAAAACTATAAAATAAACTAAAACTCCAATGTATTTGGCATGGAATAAAATTTTAATCCATATGAATAAAAAAAAATCAGGCTGTAGGATGACAAAAACATTTTTAATTTCGTAAAAATTTTAAATTAAAATTTTGGAAAAAGAATGAGAATAAACAATTAACAGAATATAAAAAAACTTTCGTTTTCACTAACCAACAAACTGTACAGGGTGAACCACCGGGATATACGTAAGTTATAGTAGCTAAGTATTTTAGGGTAAAGAAACGTATACAGTTTTTCGGTGGGTGAAAATGGAAGCTTTTTGTTATATTGTGACATAAAATATGACATTTAATGTCAAGAGATTTTAGGAACACCCTAGATCAACGGTGAAACTTTAACATTTTAGACGTAATTATTTATTTAGGTTTTAAATTTTCATTTTTAATTAATTTTTATCTTGACAACGGTGGCAGACTTACCACCAAAACGTCGATTTTTAGTTTTAGTTTTTAATTATTAATGTTAAAATTTTTTGGGTTTTTGAGGGTTTTCTTTTGTTTTAAGAAAAACCATTCGTGTTGGCGTGTACCCAAATAAATACCGTCAATTAAATTAATCCGCCGAACAACAACAAAGCATATCTTGCTTTTTTTATGTGTTTTCTACATTTTACCAATTAAAATAGTAAAGTATCTTTATTTAATAAAGCTCTAAAACTCTATGAAATACGACCTCCTATTTGTTGTTAACTTTTACAAAACTTTTAAACGAAGATAAATGAAAGCCATATTTAAACTTCTGCACACTTATTTTTAAAATAGGGTCAGTCAGAAGTTTTAAATTTTTACTAAAGTAAAGGATAAAATAAACTTTGCAGGTTTCTTACTAAATTTTTTAAGTAGTTAAGGAAACCTAAAACGTAAAAATCGATTATTACGCATTTAGAAAATGTTATAAAGACGATCCCAAATGTATAAATTTAAAAGATAGTTACTTTTAAAATAGTTATCTGAAAAAGATTTTAAAAATTATAATAAATAAAGATAAAAGCACATAGGCTTTTATCTCCATCAAGAACTAAAAATAAACTTCTTTCTAAAGACTTATTTCCGGTGAGAATAAAAATTTAATTAGGTACTATATGAAAGAAAATTTTGTCGTCAAATTGCCAAAGGTTTTCAATTTTATGTAAAAGTTTTTTTCTTTTTTATTTTATTAAACATAAGGCTAGCTGCTTTCTATCTAACGAATTTAGAATAAGTTTTAATTAGCTACCAGATAATTTATAAAGCTAATCTTATTAAAACATCTTAGATATTTCGTAAAATTTTCTTTAATTAGTTTATTTTTAATTTAAATGCTAAGCTATAAATGAAACAACTTATATAACTAAACCAATACTGAAAACTTTGGCTAATTTCCTGCAAATACAATATTGATCCTACTCTACCGGGTGTTAAGGCGGCACTATTGCTAACTTACTTACCATAAGAGATCCGACCTCAATTAAAGTAGTAAAGAATTGTATTTTTTAACCCGATTACCCAAAATAGACTTGTGTCTGCATACTGGGTAAGTAAAAGGACTGCAACTCTGAAATACCCTTAAAACCTTTAAAGCTACCTTTACCAAATTTGGTACCTGAAACGTATCGGACATGCAGAATTTAATAGTAATATGGGCACCGTTGCCATATTTCCCATATTTGTACTACAGGGATATTTTTCGTTGTTTTAATTGGAATGTTCCATTTATTTTTATTGCAATAAATTGCACAGGGCACATTTAGTAAGTCCACAAATTTTTAAAATTCCATTTCTACTTATTGCTAAGATATGACTAACACTATGTTTTAGGTAAAAAGTTTAGACGTGCACAAATATCTCCAAAACCTCTTAAGCTGCGCTTACAAGTTTCAGCATTTGAAAGTTTTTTGGTAACTAAACAGTGATATTCTTATTGATTTTCCAGTTTTGCGCTACACGTAATATTTTTGGTGTTTTAAATGGAATGCCCTATTTATTTAAATTGCAAAAAAGCGTGTCAACTTAGGTAGGATATCAAACTTTCAAAATTTAATCTTTACTTTTTACCAGGATAGGATACAACAACACCTCACTTATAAGATGCTTAAAAACTCCCAAATACCAAATTTTGTAAACTTAGCTTTAGCGGTTTTAAAGATATTTAGGCGCATTAGCAAAATACTTTTTGCTGAAATTGATACAGAACTTTTAAAATTAAGAAACTAAATTTGATCTGCCCAATTGAATGCAATAAAAATAAATGCCGCATTTAATAAAAAAAAACTTCGTTAGCACAAAACTGGGAAATCTGGCCACAGTGTCGATAATTATTCAATTCCACTTGTCCAAATCACCTTATACAGGGCTAAAAATACAGGGTATAATTCCTTAGCTTATTTCAGGAAGACAAGTTCATATACACAGAAACACTGATTTCTTTTTCCAAGTTTGTTTTAATTTGGAAAATTATTATTAACATTGGGGGGTTAATTTATTACTAACTTAATGACATTTAATAAGTCCAGTGGCGTCTCAAGAGGCAACTAAATGATTATTTCCAACAAAAAAACGTACGCCACTGACGTGTAAATGTGTGAAAAATGTTTGTGCATTTTTTAGATTAGGCAAATAAAAATGCCGCTTTTATGTCTTTTAAATTTTTTCCGTATCTTGTTTAGTTTAAGAAAAAAAAATCACTTAATTGCATATTTTTAGACCATAGATGAAGCATTGCGGGATATTTTTCTTTTTAAAATTGGGTTTTATAATTTTTATTTAGCAATTATGTAACAAAAATAATAAATACCCTTTTAAATAAGGTTTATATCCGGTAAAGCAGTTTACTTAAATAGGTGTTTTCAAAATTTTTTGGTTTTTTGAAAATTTAACACTCTGTATCTCAAAAGTTAAGACGAATTTTCTTCCTAAAATAAGCCAACGAATCATACTCTGTATTTTTGGCCATGAAATAAATAACATCTTGTATACCAAATTCGGTAAATGAGGCTTTAGCGGTTTTAAAGATATTTAAGAGTTGCGGTCCTTTTTACTAACACCGTATACGCTTGTTTCCCTTGCTTTTTATTTTTTAATTCAACAAAGAGTGAATTTTAAAGTAAGACCCCTTAAAATATATGGCAGAAGGGTGAGACACAGTGTTATTAGACTATGAAATATCTTTATTTAATCCGGTTATTGCTGGACCAGATGACATCACAACCGCGAATCAGGCTTTCTCCCTTTCTTGTCCCTGATTTTAGAGATTTAAAGACAAGTGTCTTTAAAACAGTTTAATTTCTTCTTCTAATAGATGCAAAAATACCTAAAATTATTGTTGTTTTAAGCAAATTTATACATGTTTTAATTGTGATTACTGTTATATTTAGGTTTTTTTACTGTTTGCTGTTATGGAACGTGTTTAAAGTTTATATTATATTGTGATATAGTGGGTGTTTGTTCGGTGTGGTAAAATGAATTATTATTGGAATTATTATGGATATGCTTATCAGGTAAACTTTCTCTTTTTAATGTTTTGTGCCCTGGATAATTCTAGTTCTTTTCAAACCTGGTTTTAATTAGCTTAAAGTAAACAGAATTATTCTTTACATATACGGAAACACTTGGGAAATTGTTAGTAAGAGCAAATAAAATAAAATAAAACAAAGTTAGCAAAATTACCCTTTTTCATTTCGAAAAAGAGTTGCTAGTACCTACTTGACACTAGGCCACTTGACAGAAAATATTTTTATTCTAAAAAGTAGTAAAAGTGTTATCTTTTTACCCAAATTTTATTCAACTTCAATATTCTGTCCTATTCAAAAGTTATGGGAAAGGGAACTTTTAAAAACCGCACTGTATGTACAAACTCGAGCTAAAATTCAAATGCCTGTAACTCAAAAACGATGGGCCGATCTTTAAAAATAAGGAATGGTGAATAATAGAGAATCAAAAGGACTTTTAAACGAAGTGCTACATGACCCAACTTTTTATTTGAATAAAAAAATGTTCCTAGTGCCCCTCTTGGCACTAGGCCACGTACGTGACCGAAATCATTTAAATCCCAAAAGTAGTTTAAGTGACACCCTTTTACCCAGTCTCGATATCTTGTTTTATTGAAAATAAAAAGAGTTGGGGGGACAGGGGAAGGAGGTCTTTTAATATCCTCACTGTATATATTTAAATAAAGAACATAAAAAATGGAGTTGGCATTATACAAGGTGCGTCAAAAATTTTGTGGTAATTTTTATTTTAAATTAAATATAGCCTTGACCATAACTTTTAGGCAACCCTATGTCAATACCGTTTGTTTAAAAACTATTTTTAATATAAAACAGTTGGGTGAAGATCGCCTCTTATTCGGCTCTCGTACTAATAACAAGTTTTTTTCAGCAACAGCAACAATGCAGTATTCCAGTGAAAACAATCTCCACAGGTGCTCCAAGTCCACAAGGTAAAGTCACAACAACAACACCATCAGCACCTTCTCCAACTGCATCAGATAAACAACCAATCCTAAAACCGGTAGAATGCAATTTGTGCAAGCGAAGATTTAAAAATATTCCAGCTCTAAATGGTCACATGAGGCTACATGGAGGATACTTTAAAAAGGTAAATAGGTATTAGAATTTATTGATTTTTTCAGATAAAGCTACGTAATCAATTACAAAATGTAATGAAGCTTTTTTTTAATTTCTAGATTTTACTTATATTAATTAATTAAAAGCATACCATACCTATCATACCGTAATATGACACACAGACAGACCCATATTAAACAAAATAGACAAATATAATGTATTTATTATAACTTTAAATCTAAAAAAATCCACTAAAACTACCTAGTAAAAACTTTTTGGTTTTAATATTCGCAAAAATATTTTTTAATATTTAATAATAAAAATTTTAAATATCGTAATTATGAGGACATACGTACTATAAGTTACTAGAGTGTAAACAAAATGATTTGGACGAGCCTTAAAATATCTAGTTTAAACAAAAAAAATTAAATAAATATTTTAGATTCATTCACGCATTATACCAAAGAATTTTTTTGATTCTTTATAATTTTATTTATCCATTTTGTGCTTAATAAATTAAATCAATTTAATTTATTGATTTAATTAAGTTTTCTATTATATTTCGTGTAGGTACCTATAAATATTTGTAATTTTCTTTATCCTTAAGGTATTACTATAGCTATATAGGTATTTGCTTTGGATTATTTAATTTTCAAACTATTATGTATGTGGGAAATGCTTAGCCACATATACCAACTAAGGTATTTGCTTTGGCTTATCGGATTTTCATGCTATTATGCATTTGGGTACTTTAATACACAAACTAACTGTAGTTTTGATTTTCTACTTTCCTATCTGATTCATTGTTTCTAACTTGTGTGTCATTTTTAGGTGGCTAAAATGCATGAAAACACTAATACCCCAATCGAACAGGTAACTGAAATAAATTTGACACAAAACGTATAACTTTTACTTATATCCCTAAAAATTCTAACAATTCTATAATTTTTAGGTAATAACATTGTCCGAAAAATCTAGTGCAGAATCTAACGAGGTAAATAATAATTATCCTGACAGTTAGTCACTTAGTGCAAATATAGTTTTCATCCGCATCAGCTAAACATAACCTGCAAAATCGGTAACCTAGACCCAAATTAAATTGTTGTTTTATAAACACATACAAATAGGGAACACGAGATATACTAGGTGTCCACAAATCATAATATATATGATCGCTTACATTCAAAGGTATTAATTTATTATCCTTTTATGAAAGCATTTTAACACTTTAATTTAAACACAGGCTGGTGCGGGACTGCGTAGTTGCTCTGAAAACCGGGGTATACAATGTCATGCAAACCTGAAACGCATTTGCATGAAAGCAAATGTCAAATGAAGCTTTTGATACATACGATTCAGATGTACCTGTCAGTTCAGCATCAGTCTGGGCAGCTGGTGGTGTAATCAACTTAAACATAAGCATAATTCAGCAAAAAAGATTTTTTATTTTTGTCAATATATTCATTACTTTTAACCTTTCAAAAGCACGGATAACCCTGGTAAATATCTATAAAATCACGCAATACATCTTCCTGACTCCAAAGAGCCATTTTGTTAACTCAAAACCAACAATATAACCTCGTAAACGACGTTCCTAAACTGAAACGGTAACTGTACTACACATGCACAAGTTTGCATGACGCGCGCCCCCAAAATCGAACTCGGACATCGAGTCGCCAGCCAAGCCAGATGTGACAGTTGTTTAATACACACGATCAAATTTGCGCGCGAGCTTTGGCTTTTGACAGATGTGACAGTTTTGCATAACCGTGTATACCCCGGTAAAGAGGTGGGTGTGTCCAACAAGCCCAAGGTGTTTAAAGAGAAGGTGACCCACCTTTAATATGACAGTAAACAACTGATATTGTGACGTCATGGGAGTACTTTTTTAACCAATTTAAAACTACATATACAGCCTATATGTATATGCGGCAAGATTTACCAAAGGAGCCAGTTTTAGGCTTGTGGAGTCTAATTTAAAAAAAAAAAACACTTTGGATAGCACATAAAATTGCCTATTTAAGTCTTAATATGATAATAAGTAATAACTGGAAAATTAAATACTATTTAAAACTTCGGAGAAATTTCATAACAATATATACCTTTATACTGAAATAAAATCAGTTTACCGGGAATCATCTTCAGGACGGAGGAGGGCGTGGGCGATGTGGGCGATCGGCCACGGCTCGCGGCCCGGGGTGCCTTGTGCCATTCATTTTGCATTAATAGTAAATGGCCTCGCAAGAAAGGCAAAGACCAACTTTTTGCAGGAAGGGGCCTCGCAAAATGTATCTTGCCCACATAAAATTTGGGTCTTGCTTCGCCACTGATCATCTTACTGCAAAATCAAAAAAATGCATTTAAATAGATTTTTATTTGGTCTGTTTTCTTATTAAAAAAAATAGTAACAGTAGGGCAATAAAAATAAACAAAATATAGTTATTTTGATTAAATAAGTAAATAGGTTTTTAAGGATTGAAAAAATAAAGTAATTATTATTCACTTTATACACGTAAAACTAAAAACCAGTGGCGACGCTAGGGGCAGGGGTGGCCCAGCCCCCCACCTAAAAAATGCCTGGCCACCCCTGTAAGATGAAAGGTAATAAGAACTAAGAAGAAAGCATCTAAGGTTTTTAAAAGATAAGGACTTTTTTGTTTTAGTCTTCGATTTTTTTCGGCCATCCCTAAAATCGTTTGGCCCCCTCTTGGCCAACCTCAAAACAAAAACCTGGCTTCGCCACTGCTAAAAAATATACACAACAATTTGTTTTGGGTCTACCGTAATAGATTTTGCAGCTCTAATATAATAGTTAAAACATTTATTTAAAATTCTGCATTGCATTGAAAAAAGTAGAATAGCATCATTGAGAAAATTTGGTTATAAATTACATCATAATAGAATTTTTTTATAGATGATCATTTCATTAACAGCCTATTTGTATTGCATTTTGCATTGTGTAAAATCGGTAGGAAATAATTTTTAAAAAATCAAGAAAATAAAACACAACGCATTATTTCAGTCGCTTGCATAAATGGTTAATTTTATATTAATTAGCATTTGTCCAACGCAAAAAGCTTTTGAATGAGCCATACACTAGCTAAACAAAAGCATGTGAAACTGTTATTATTACGCAAATAATAAAACTTCATTGTATGGGTATAGTATATACCTAACAATATTATGCTGTTCAATCAGTATTAAAGATTTTAAAATCTGCTTTTAGTTTATTCAGAAAATAAATAAATTAGTTTATGAATTATTATTTGTTTATCTAACCAATAATTAAAATAAAGAGAACTTAAAACCTATCTATTGAAATATATTTTACTTGGAATTATAAATACTTAGTGTCACCGGATGTATTACACGTCATACCTTCTAGAGTATTCCACCTATCAAAATTAGACTTGATAAATTTTAGATGGTGCGGGAAAAGAAGAATGTCTGCACATCTTTTATTTTACGGTTGCTTATGATTTTTGGTGTCACGTCAATACGTCGCAGAAAATTCGATACGTCAGTTCGAGGTACGTCAATTCGTCGCATGCGACAATCCGTCGCATCGCTATTCGCCGCTAACAATGAGGAATATCATTGTAATATCCAGTATAGTCTTTAATATTTGACATAAGGTCGCATCTACGGTTATACCTAGGAAACGCGTTAAAGTCACAGAAATTTTTAACAATACCAACCTTTATTTTCGTGTCTAGTTTGTATCCACGGATGCACATTATTAATATTCGAGGCTAGTAACCTAATCCAGGATATTGGAGTGACACTACACTAAAAAGCACAAGCACGTGTAATCAGAATTAACTAGAACTAACTTTTCTCTTTTGTGCGTGTAATTTCATTAGTTTGAAATGCTACAGAAGGTCACGCAAAACTGTCACATTGGAATGGGCATTGCTTAGTTCTGGTTAGTTAACTTTATTTTTTATTCCCCAATAAAGCAAACTAAAAAATTGTTAGGCAGATGAGACTATTACCGTGTCTCTAAATAGCCACGGATAAAACGACCGCGTTCGGCCAAAATATAATGACTATTATTTTAATTTACAAAAATATTATTATATTTTATTTTTTAATTTATGCAACCAATTGTGTCTGCGTCAAATTCCAAATGAGTCGTATTTGACCGCGTCAAATTTTACTATTTTTGTTCAAATACAATATAAACAGCAGCCCTGGAATGATCCCGATTGACACTAGTACCCTCTAGGGACATGATTTAGAACTATAATTTAAACAAAACATCAAGCCCATTTTTAAAGTATGTCGATTAAACTCCTTCCTCGTGGCCTCCTTAGTTAGGACTTTAGTGTAATGTTTTATATTTTATTAATAAAAACACACTAGCAAGTTTATTATAATTATAACTTTATTTAATTACCTCAAATTAGTGTACATTTGACAGAGATCGATACTGAACGATAATCACGATCAATCATGATCAAGAACTGAGGAGGTTGGCGATGTTGCCAAATATAAGAGCTCTAAAGAATTTAAAATGTACATACATGACACGTCCCTTATAACTAAGAAAATAATTAATAGTTTAAAAAAACTAAAAAACACGCTTTTATATGCAACCGAACTAAAAATTAGAAAATAATTTTTCATTAAAAAAAATATTGTAACTTCATAGTAAAAGCGTGGGGTGCTTAATATATTAAATGTTATAATTATTATATTTGCCAATATCTATGATGGAAAAGTTATGAAAAAATAGTAAAATGCACCCCACGCTTTTTACTATGAAGTTACAATATTTTTTAATGAAAAATTATTTTCTAATTTTTAGTTCGGTTGCATATAAAAGCGTGTTTTTTAGTTTTTTAAACTATTAATTATTTTTCATTTTTAGTTCGTTATATCAATTGATTTTTTAAAAATAAATGCTCCAGTTTATTCACTAAAAAATTTTTTCGCCATTTTGTCAAGAGTAGCAAAGTTTTTCAGATGGACTTTCTGAAAATAACCTAATATAAAATTTGAGTAAAATCGATTCAGATCGAACTCTTGAAATGGCCGGTGGTTGGTACCACTGGGACGTACAGGTGACAGATGACACTTGGTGGTATCAAGCAGTGGTTATAATAATAATATAATGGATTTTTTTTCCTGGCGATCCAAAGCAGGATAACGGGATACTGTTTGCAGATTATTGCATTGTCATGGGTTCTTAATACGTGTGCAAAGTTTCAAAGAAATCGAATAGCTGGAAGTTGGTTAAAATTAGGCTCAAAGATTCCGTTACATAGATAGCCAGATGGATAGATAGTTACAACCCAAGTTAATAAAAGCGTGTTAATAAAAAAGCGTGTTAAAAAGAAATTCGTTACTAAAATTTTATGGTATTACAGTTTTAACCTATCTGGGGCTTTTATAAGTCTACCACTGCGTGTGCGATAAATGTCACTATTACAGTTCTTTGGTTGAATGTTAATATTATGTTCTGGGTCACAATTGGCTTTTATTCTGGGTTCATCTTCAGCAACACTATGACGTTGATGCAAAGATACTGACTGGCGAATAGGCCGCAGATAATGCCTATTTCTTCTATACTGGGCTTCGTCTGCTTTTACAATATAATCTCTATTTTCTAATTTATCTAATATTACCCCTGGTTTCCATTCTCGACATTTTGTTTGAATGAGAACAGGTTGATTTGGCTGTAATTCAGGAAGCATTTTAGAATGCATATTATAATATTCCTTCTGCTTTTCCTGTTGACAATTAAGTTTCTCTTCTATCCCTTGCAATGAAAACTTAGGTTCAAGAACTTTTTGACTCACTGGTAAGGTTGACCTTAGCTTTCTACCCATAAGGAGGTCTGAAGGTGCTGGTAAGTTTTGTTTTGGAGTTGTATTATAATCTAATATAGCTAAAAGGGATCATTTCTATCTCGTTGACACTTTGTGAGTAAACTTTTTACATTTTGAATTTCCATTTCGACCATACCATTCGACTTGGGATAATGCGGACTAGATGTTGTAAGTTTAATGTCATACGTTTTAGCAAAATTCTCAAATTGTAAGGAACTAAAAGAAGGTCCGCAGTCTGAACATATCTCTTGAGGTTTTCCATTTATTGAAAATACGTTCTTCAGAGCGGATATTACAGTTTCTGCTGATTTGTTTAATAGCTTATTAACAACAATAAATTTGCTAAAATAATCTATTATGACTACAAGAAGTCCTGTGTTCCAAAAGACCTAAAATAGATACCAATTTTTTGCCATGGCAAGTCTGGCAAATCATGTGGTATTAAGGGTTCTTTTTGATTTGTTTTAGCTTACAATTGACATACAGGACACGAGAAAACTAATCTTTGAATATCAGCTGACCAACCAGGGTAATATATTGCGTCTTCGGCAAGTTTTTACAAGCCACTACACCTTGATGCGACTTATTATGTAACAGGCTTAAAAATTCCTCTTTTAAGCTGTTTGGAATAATAAGCCTCTTGTTATAAAAAGTACATCTTTGTGAAGAAAGATATTGTTTTTAATGTCCCAAAATTTTTTAATTCTTCTGGAACGCTGCTTTTGTGGTTTGGCCACCCATTCAAAACATAAAATTTTACTTTTTGTAGCACATTATCACAATTTATGGCTTCTATTAACCTTTTTTCATTTTCTGGTCTTGTTGCTATAATATAATAAATTTTTAGGTTTGTATCCAAGTAGTCTGTGTTAATTTCTTCTTTTGCTGGATCTCGACTTAGTGTATTTGGTACCTGGAGATTTTTTCCAGGGACATATGTAAGAGTAAAATGATATTTCAAGAGTTTCATAACTAGTCGCTGAATACGAGGCGACATTTCATCCATGGGTTTTTTCAACAGTCCTAAAAGTGGTTTATGATCGCTCTCAATTTTAAATGTCTGTTCATAAAGGTCGTAATGAAATCGCTCACACCCGAACACTACCGCTAATAACTCTTTCTCAATATGGTTATACCGCTGCTGTGTAGGTTTTAAGGATACACTTGCATACTAAATCGGTTTATTATTTTGACTGATAAAAGCACCAAGCCCATACGGACCCGCATCTACGGATAACGTTATTTCTTCGGTTGGATTATAATATGACAAAGTTGTTGCAGAAGCAACCAAGTCTTTTAACCGGTTAAAGCTTTTGTTTTCTTTAGATGTTCACTGCCACATTGTTTTTGAGCTTAAGAGTTTTCTAAGTACATTTGTTTCACTAGACAAATTAGGGATAAATTGTAGAAAGATAAACGATCATGCCTAAAAAACGTTACAAATCTTTTTTGTCTTAGGTGGATGCATTTCGCGTATTGCGTTTGTTTTACTATCATCGGGCGACACACCATGTTCACTGATAATATGACCCAGAAACTTAACTTTGTTTACACAAAAACAGATTTTGTTTTATTAAGCCTAAGTCCACTATCTTTAATTTTTTGTAAAACAACTTCTAGATTATAATTATGTTCTTTAACAGTACTGCCATACACTAAAATATCGTCAAAATAAGCTACTTGTCCTGGAACACCTTCTAACACCTCATACATAAACCTTTGAAATAGCTCTGGAGCTGACGATACGCCATATGGAAGCCTTAGGTAACGATATCTTCCAAAACAAGTTGTTATTGTGCATAATAAAGAACTTTCGTATGTTAATGGAAGTTGGAGAAAAGCGGATGATGCATCCAACTGGGTAAAATATTTAGCACCCTGTAATTGTGAGAATAAAACTTCCTGGGTTGGAATTTCAAAAATTTGTCTTTTAATATATTTATTTAAATTTCTGGGATCCATACATATTCTGATGTCACCATTAGGTTTAGGCACTATCACAATAGGGTAAACCCAATCAGTGGGCTTAGTTATAGGAATAATAAGATTTTGTGCCACCATTTCATCAAGTTTTTCTTTGACCCTATTTTTTAAAGCGAGTGATGTTTTACGAGGTGCGCTTATATGTAGAATAGCATTTTCTGCCAGTATTAAAGAATATTTTTTGTTAACTTTTCCTATACTAGTAAAAACAGTATTGTATTGATTAAATATTTTAATGTCACATTCATCATATTAAGTAGAAATACTTTTAGAATGTTTTTTGGAAGTATACCAAAAAATTGACAAGCGGAAAGTCCTAAAATAGACGCAAGGTAAATTGGAGTCCAAAACATGAAACAAGATATGTCCGGTTTTTTAACCAAATTTACAGTTTAAATAAATCTGTCCTAGTAAACCGATTTTATGACCGGAATACGATGATAGTATGGATGGTTTCGCAAGTTTTTCGCGAGAAATGTTTAAAGCATAAAAATCTGAAACGTTAAGTGTATTTGCCATACTACCACTATCGATTTTTAATTTTGTTTTGACACCGGATATATAAATTTCTTCAAACCACTCACCTGCAATAACGTCTGAGCTACTTATAGTCCAAACAATACAATCATTTCTCTGATTGCTGAGGCTGTCATTATTGTCAGTGTCACTATAGTCAGCACTGTCGTCGGAGTCCTCAACAATTTCATGAATGTCATTTCTATTTCGTAAACAACACCTGCGATAATGCCCTTTTTGGCCGCAAGAACTACAGTATCTATTTATGGCAGGGCACTTACCTCGTTCGTGCTGTTGACCACACGATTTACATAACATGTTACCTCTATTTTGAGTACCCAAGCTACTACCAGCTCCATAATGTTGACTTTGATTGGCACCACGTCTGTATAGCTGCTCACGAGGCTGATATCCAGCAGAATTCACTGAACTATTAGAAATACCACTACGGCCACTGTAACGTCTTTGAACCGCACTCACATTTGTCACTATGTCTTTAGAAATTTCCTTTTGAGTCACTACACTAGCTTCCATTGAGCGGCAGATATGTATAGCTTCGCTTAACTCTAGATCAGGGTACTGTAAAAGCTTTTCCTGAATTCTAGGATCTTTAATTCCCAACACAATTCGATCACGAATTAGCACATCTTTTTCTGCGAATTCACAAGTAGAGGCCAACTGCCTGAGGGCTGTGATAAACTGATCAACAGTTTCCCCTTGCAGTTGTTCACGCTTAAAAAATTTAAAGTGTTCAAAAACAAGATTTTTAGTCGGGTTGCAGTGTTCTTCAAACTTTTGCAACACAACAGCTAATTTTTCTTTATCCTCTGAATCCCTATATTCAAAAGTATTATACAGTTTAATTCCTTCATCACCAAGGAGATTTAAAAGTATAGCGATTTTTACAGAGTCTGTTTTAGTATTTTTGCCGCTAGCGATAAGGTATAAATCAAACTTCTGTTTCCACAATTTCCAATTATTTGCGATATCTCCGCTAAATGAAAAACCTTCGGGGGCTTTTGCTTGATCGCCCATTTTTATTATTTAATTAAAAACAATAAAAAATGGAAATTTAAAAAAAAAAAGAATATTTCCTAAACTGCCTTGAGATGTCCTCAATCCGGCAAGGTCGAACACGTTTAACGCCGCAGTTCATACGTTTTCACACCCGCGACACCCCGCGCCCGGTCACCAACACTATCGTGTGTACTACCGTAGTGTTTTTTGTTGTTTATTCCGCCATGATTTTACCGGCGAACACAATAACTTTGATCACTTATTTTTTTAAATTAACCCGATTTACCGCTGTCACCATGTAATGTTTTATATTTTATTAATAAAAACACACTAGCAAGTTTATTATAATTATAACTTTATTTAATTACTTCAAATTAGTGTACATTTGACAGAGATCGATACTGAACGATAATCACGATCGATTATGATTAAGAACTGAGGAGGTTGGCGATGTTGCCAAATATAAGAGCTCTAAAGTATTTAAAAGGTACATACATGACACTTAGGTAATGTCAGATTATACTTATAAAAATTTGTTTACTTTTGCAAAGCGTGCCATTTATAGTCATTATGCATTATTATATTTTGTAGTTGTTTTTATAAAGTTTTTCAAGAATCACTAGGGCTGTTGCATAGTAGACTTTTTCTTTAAAATATTCCTAAAAAGCAAACTGAGCACCGTTAGATTCGCTACGTGGGTATGCTAGCACACTTTACCACAAGTAGACTAAACGTCTATAGTAAAAAAGCCACGGCTTCATAAGTTTTGTCTCACTTTCAATTATTTTCCTCTTCGTTGCTCGCACACTATTTAAACTACGCGTTTAGACGGCAATAGTTGATTGCCGTCCTTATTTTTATATCCCTTGTGACTTTTTTACTATTGAATAAATCTAGCTAGTTTTTCAAATAGGAATTGTTAAAAATAACTGCAAATTATTATGTGTTATGGCTATCCATGGCACACTTGGCAAAGGTATTTGGGGTTATTATTTAGTATTTTGCTTAGTTATCTGGGCATAAATTGTCCCAATTTTTAATCCAATACTAAATAAATTTGATTAGATTAGTTTTTTTCTAAAATTGCTTTTCTGAAAGGGTGCTCATATTATAAAAGACAACAGTTAGGCACGAAAATGTCATTTTTCAACTTGTTTTATTGCTACCTTTAATACTAGTCACCAAAACTTAGCCAATTTATTTTTCTGACATCACCCAAGGCCCTTAGATGAATTTGCATCCAATCATAATCACTCATGCGCAATATTAAAAAACACTCTAAAAAAGCAAGTAGGAAAAACGTTTAAAAATTCTGATTTAGAATTGTCTCCAAAATTCAAAATCAGATCAAAATTAACAACCGAAATAAGGCCGATTTGGGAAATTATTTTTTATTTAATTGGGTCCATATTTACCAACATTTAGAGAACAAAACGTTTTTGCACGTGAATATCAATCAAAGAAAATTCTTTTAAACTTACAGTTTTATTATTAATATGAAGGACATGGTTGAGCCGGAGGTATTTTGTCTCATTAATCGACTTAGGATTTTCTTTAGTTGTGAGTGGAGAAACTTTCACACTCCTTAAATTTGGACTCCTTTCAGAGGCTTTAAAATCACATCCGCCGTCAGTAAATGGTAAAAGTGTGGTAATAGGGTAAATCTGGTATATTATCTTAAAATTTAGAATTATTTTTTGAGCTAACGGCTGACAGTGCGAAGTGGTGCAATAGGGCTAACTTCTAGCAATATATTTAAATATAAGGTAGCAATATCCAAAAATAAAATATACTTTTAATTTATGGTGATACCATTAATTTTGTCCTCAGTTACAGAAATTTTCAATAAAATAGGTTTTGGATAGCTAAAAACTGACCGATAAATAAGGGTGGCCGTTAACACACCGTTTAGTGTAATATCCAGGGTGACCGAGAAGTAAAAGTAAGCAAAAACTCTACTTTTTAATACCATTTATGCATATTAAGTCTTATTAAAATATGTCTTGTCTAATACTCTAGAAGGTTTAACATGCCTAATAAATTTAATGACACCCGAGATAATACTTTTTAAAAAGCGTTACCAGTGGCGGTGTAAAAGGGGGCGGTAGGGGCGGTCTACTTCGGGTGCGAAGTCACCAGGGGGTGACAATAAAAACATTAAAACAAGAGAAGCACACTCTTACCAGCTTTGTGTGACTTTAGTTTTTTATGCCTATTCCTTTTGGTGTGAAGTCCTAGAAGAAGTTAATTAAATATCAAAAATCCGGGCACTGGACATGTGTGTGATAAAAATCGAAGCTTAAAAAAATCATTAAAGTCAACGTATTCAAATAGTGGAAAAATCTATTTCCTACAGAACGGAAAAATGTGAACACTTCAGACATTTCGATTGAAGAAAGATAAAAAAGTAAAACATTCTCAATAAAACTGAAGCGAGCTATGTTAGCATGTTTTGATAGATTTTATGAAGAACTCGACCACTGTTACAGGGCGATGGATGATGTTCTCGTAATATTAGTCTTGTTCAGCATAAATCTTTGCTAATGTCGCCAAAAAAGATTTTCGTAGAATAATGCCTTTGTTGTAATTGAATGTTTTAGCAAAATAAAGTCTCTTAAGCACGTTTAGGATTTGTTGTTATTTTGGAGGTGCCCACAGAAAACTGCTTCGGGTGCCAACTCAAGCTACGCCGCCACTGAGCGTTACCTAATCCGACAAGAGTTTTTCGAAATTTAAGTAATAGTTTTAAAATTTTTTATGTTTTTCTTTTGTATATTTACAAATCTTGTATAGGTTCAAATGATCCTAAGGTATACAGTGTAAAGTGGGTGTATGAACCAGCAATATTTTTTTACATATGCACTTTTTTAATAAACATTTTTAGACATTTTTAGAGTTCCCAAATTGATCATGCAAAAAAATTGTTATGAAAAAAATTGAAATAATTAATTATTGAATTTATTATTTTCGCTTAATTTTATTGGAAATATGTTTTGTTCCATAGCGTTAAAAATAATTTAACTCGTGGTTATTGTAATCGATGTAAATAGGTTGTTTGCTTTGGAGCTTATTTTTTATTTTTCTAAAGTAAACTTTTAAAGCTTTGTTTGAAAAACCGGGATACGCTTAAAGTTTTAATCAGAGTTTGCTTGGACAAACAAGCCATCATTGTGTTATAAAAAATTAATGAGTTTTCAACTTTTTGTGTATTTAGGCTATATGTATTTATCTATGTTACCCCCAAGCTTTTAGGAACTTTTATTAACAAGTAAATAGAATTATTGCCCAGGTTTTTAGGTACAAAACCTATTATTTTTACTAATGCCCCTAAATCTGATTTTAAAATATATTTAACTATAGTGGCCAGCATAATTACTAAACATCTTGGAAAACCTTTTCATTTTTAATATCTTTAGTAATTTTATTCTTAATACAAATATTGGCTTGTACAGTGCATTCAAAATAACTTGTCCACATTTTAAATTTGTATAACTTTTTTATTTCTTAACTTTAAAAAATTATTTGAAAAATAACCTAAACAGTGAATTATCAAGTTTCTTTCTGTTATGAAGATTACATAAAACAATTTTATTAACGGAATATATTGACATAACTTACATTTTTTTAACGGGACACCCTGTATAAAATGCCACCATTAAAAAATTCTATAAAGAGCATTTTAAAAATACTACATTTAATATATCTATCCCTAATGGTTTCTGAAATATGACCACTTAAATCTCAAAAAGAACAGATATAACTTCCATTAAATCTACACTCTAAGCTTAGTCTTTAACAGAAATTTAAAATGTCGACAAGTTAGATTGGACGCACTGTACCTAAAATTACAAAGCACTAAAGTGTTAACTTTACCTTATACGAGGTAGGTCCAAATTAGCAAATAAAAAATAAAAGAAAATCTTAACTTCCTGACATAAAAAAAATATTTTTTAAAACTTGTTTAACATTAAGAGACTAGTGCCAAAGCCTTTAAAAAAGCTAAAAGTAAAAAAATATATAGTAGAATAAAACCCATTGAAAAGGTAGAAAAAATAACAAATATTAAAGAAAGAATAAATTCCAGGCAATTTAAGGTCGGGAAGGGGAGAAGAAGGTTAAGTTAAAAATTAGGTTTTGTTTTTGATAAAAACCATTTTTTCCTTTAAACTTCCCTTCTCTTCCTTTCCGACCTCAGATCGCCTGGAATTTATTTTCCCTTATTTGTTATAATTTTCTTTAAAATGACTTTATACTACTATCTTTTTCGTTTCCAAAATTATCTACCCTGTTCTATAAAGGGTATAATATTATGGGAAAAGAATTTCCTACTTAAAAATTGAAAAACTCTTTGTTTCCCAACCTGCCCATATTATTTTCGCTATAAATCAGAAATATCATAAAGATGTTGATTAATTTGTTTTGTTTTATACAGGGGCTTTAAAAACTATAAAAATGTGAAAATGGACCACGACAAAACTGCCATCATTTTTAATTATTTAGCAAAATGGTAAATAAAAAAGGTTTAAAGAATTAAATGAGGATCCAATATCTGAAACTTTACTTTATATAAACATTTTTTTATTCATGTTTTCCACCTTTTTTCCGTAATGTACCTGGTTTTAGGAAGCAATACAATTAATGTCAAAATTTGTCAAATATATGTAAAAACAAAAATGTAAAAACGGGTAAATTACATAAAAAGGTATAAAAACATGACTAAAAAATATGATACTAAAAAAATTGTTTATGTAAAATTTTAGATATTGCATCCCGATTCAGTTCTAAAATTCTATTTTATTTGGCATTTGGGTAAATTATTACAAATAAAGGCAGTTTTGTTTTGGTCTCTTTTCACATTTTTGTAGTTTTGCAGCCCGTGTACAAAACAACACAAATTTTCTAACAAGAATCTTGTTCATTTAAGAAGCAAAAGTAGTTACCATATACAACTTTATTAAACATTTAAAATTTTGGTCCATGTGTCTTATTGTAAAAGTGCAACCGTGAACATACTGTAGAACACATACCTAATTTATACAACTTATCACACAAAAAATCCTAATAAAAAGTTAGTGTAGCACCGGCATGTTATTTATTATATTAAATATCTTATTTCCTTGCTTACTCCATGGCTCTACAACCCGGGGTGGGTCGTGGCCAACTGTACTATTTGCCGCCATTAGTGTCGATCCTCCATCAATGCAGGATCGTATTCTATTCCGATGGCATTTAGGTCCCCTTTGATGTTATCACGCCACCTTATTCGGGGGCGTCCCAGAAGTATTTGTCCCATAGGTGCTCCTTCTCTATATTGACTATGCAATAGATATTGACTATCGTTTTCTAGATTGTAAAATTTTATTATCTCATACGAGGGTTGGTATTCAAGTTTTACACGTTAATAGTGGAGTATTCAAAGGATTACATACATACCGAATAAAAATATGAATATACATGTCTACCTTCAGCAGTAATATTGAATAATACTAGTAAAAAAATAGCTATAAAGCCGGCCGCATACATCAGAGATTTTATAGTAGACAGATCAGACATCAGATTTGATTTTTATCGGTCGGGTTGGTCGGACGCAAGGCGCTTATCGCCGACTCGGACGACCTATTTTCATATATATCAGATATGATGTATTTATATAATCTTTTAACCTTCAAATATCCGGATCCAATAATCGTGCCCAACTACAAAGTAGTATTTGCGATCGACCTAAGTATGTCGGGTATTATAAATATTTGAAAAAATGTACTTTTGCCTCTTACTTTATTCATAAATATTAATGTTTCTTTTTTGCAATTATTTTATTAGCAAAATATAAAATACTGCAGAGAAGTCCAGGCAATGAGACATGTAACACAAAGGAACAAAAAATGTGGGACAATAACATTATAATGAAACTATTTATATTTTTAGGATCCAGACAGTAAGAAAGCTGACAAAAAGGAACAAACTGGGCCGCCACTTCAAACAGCAAGCAGTAGTGTTCGAGCCTTAATTGAAGAAAAAATAATAAGCAAGCGCAATTCTTCTCCTAGTACCAATTCCCATTCAGAATCTGTAACTCATATTTCTTCAGCAACTCAGGTGGATATGGATTCAAAACTTTCATCTTTCGTAGTTCCGGCTCCACCACAGCAAACAATTGACAAAAATCGAAGACATTCCGATGCGGAGGCTTTTAGATCCTCTAAATCCTATCAAGAAGCTCAAGCTATAGCAGATCTGATTGTAAAAGAGAAAAGATTTCTGTAAAACGTACTACCTCTGATCCCGGTCAATCTTCTTCCCATTTGCTTCAATATCGATCGGATTCATTTTCTTTGGATAGCGTTGATATGTATCAAAATGAAGAACCGCAATTTGTTACACCAAGTTTGGAAGATGAAGTTTTTACTAATAATAGTATGATGCTTCAAGGTGTCGATCCCAATCAACTGTCTCAGTTACCATTCCAATCAGAATCTCTGGATGATAATTTAATGCAAATTAAAGAGGAAAACTTACTAAATATTAAAGAAGAAGGGCTACTTGACATTAAAAATGAGGGCGATGAACAACTTCAAGAGCTTAGTTTGGATGACATAGCAAGTTTACATGAAGAACCGATGACAATCTCGCAGCAATCTATTCGAATCAATCCGGTAAATCAAGATTTACAAGCCGTATTAAATTCGCCCCTTCCTGAAAGCTTAGCTGAATTTAGTACTTATCATTCTTCAAAAAATTTAGAAATCCATTCGCCAAATTACCACTCCCACTCTCCTGGGACATATGCTCGATCTCCCCACACGTTCACAGCCCAATCACCATTGCAGAGTCCAATGATAAGACTGGATTCACCGGGTTTTGCTTATCCTACGCCACCAGCTAGTCATGAAGGTCAAAGTCCCTGTTTTGGTCAAAACTTGAGTGTGCCATTGGTATCTCCCAGTGAAGATTTTGGACAGATGGTTGAAAGAGGTAGGTAACAACAAAACCATATTTTATGTATATGTATGTATATAAAAGTAAAATATGTTATAAAGGTTTTTATTTTTTAATAAAAAAATAATAATATGTTTACAGGCTGTGTTTTAAACTACAGTCCCAAACTTTAAAAGGTGATTTCTTACATTATGTTATGACAAAAGTTCCTATAGACATAATATGTCAAAAGTTGCTTGGTGCCCAATAAGCAGGGCGTTAAAGTTTTTTTTTTTAAAAGTCTTATTTAATAAATATGTTAAATAGCCTTAAACCGATTAACTTGGTTGAAATCGGGTACACTTTAATATAATAGGGTGCTTGTAAAGCTACAGTGGCGTCTCAGTCGACATTGATTTTTATGTAACCGCTTTAAGTAATTCAAAAAGCATTCATAAACAACCTAAAATAAAATACAGAAATAAAATAAAATAATTATTGTTACCTTAGTGAATCGGAAAAATGACCAGCTTTTGAGAAAAAAAAACACGAATGCTTATTCATTTTTAGGCAAAAATTGTTTATTTTTGGTTTTTATTTCATGTTTTCTATGGATAACTTTTAAAACAAATTAAACAGGCATTTTTTTCGAAAAAAAGCCAGATACAAAGAAAATAAACTAGAATAAAAACTTGCATTGTTAATTGCCTAATTAGACAAAATATTAAAGTTAAAAAATCTTAGTGGCGCATATTTTTTGCCAGTAATACTGGCTGTAGTTTTCACAGAGACGCCACTGGACCTAATAATTTAAATTTGTATAAGGTTAAGGTTAAGGTACTATGTTACTTCAAAAAGCTGTATTATATTTTAATCAAATCGATTTAGTGTTACAAAAGATATTTATATAATATCGATTTTAGAGCTGTGTATTTCAGAAACAAAGAAACTTTGGACATATGTTTATGAAAATTATTTTTATAAAATAATATAAGGAATCACCCTGTATATACCATGGGTATATGATAAATACTTTACTTAAGGAGAATTATTAAAGTATAAAAATAGAACCTTAAATTGTTGTTATTTGTTTAGGTATAGACGAGCCACCTCAAGCATCATCTCCACTTTCAGCTGCTTTCTATACTAGTACTATGTCCAGTTCGGCAGCGGTCGAGGAAGCTATTCAAGAAATCCTTCCTGGAGAAAGTATAAGCGAAGACAACCTATACTCCCTATCCAATACTCCACCCTCACAATCCGAAAACGATTCTTTAGGACTAACCCCTGTACCCTCACCACGCCTTGTGTGTGCATCAAATCCTTCCCCTCATCCTTCCAATAATTTTGGTTCATCGCCTAAGAGTCAAAGCCAAACACCTGGATTATCAAGTCAGTGGGGTACGTATTTAAATTGATATTAGCAACTACTAGTACGGTTTATTTTTTAAATTCTGAGTAGATATATTAGTCTCGGTCAAAAATTAAAAACCCTTATTAAGTGATATCTTCCTGAAGCTCTTTTGAACATGGTGAATATAAAGAGTATTTCATTTAAAAAAATATATAAACTTTTTACCTTACTCTGTATATTATTACCAATATCGTCATTTTAAAGATCTCTTAGGCAGCAGGCAGACTTCACACCAGAAAGATAAGCAACAGGCAATAAGCGATACACGATGGGCAACATGCGTCGTTAGTGTAAATAACATCATAATTCGTGATATAGCCGTCTTTTTGGTATGAATGGGTGTCATTTAAACCAATGCTGCCTTACACCAAAAAGATTAACTACAGGCAATAAGCAATAGGCGCTGGGCAACATGCGTCAATAGTGTAAATATGAAGATTTTGCCGTCTTCTCGGTATGAATGAGTGTCATTTAATCTAAAGTTATTTACACTACCAACGCATGTTGCCCATCACGTATCGCTTATTGCTTGTTGTTTATCTTTTGGTGTAAAATCTGCCTTAAAGAGCTTCAAAATTATGTGCCACAAGAGCCCAGCTATCACAATGACATTTAAGGTTGCCATTGATATGTCAAAAAATGCGGACCTTACTAACCGCGGTTCAAATTATGCTCACAGCGCTCATATCGTACCAACACGCGGTCCGATTCGTGTTTTTCATGCTTACCTTCGGCGTTGTAGAAGCTATGACGTCACATATGAGTAGTATCGTAAGAATCGATGTTTTTCGGCCCCATTTTTTGAGTCGATGTATTTTGTCCAATTTCAAGCGTCCAAAATAAAATTTATCTATCATCACTTTCCTCGATTGCGGAAAATGATTGAAATACAAGCATTTTCTCATCTTTATTAGTTATACTACATACTCCACTTATATTTATATCATCATCATCAAAAATGATCTGTTTAGTCATGTTGAACTTGTTGAATTCGTAAGCACACTCACAAGTGGTCCGAATTATTAATACTTCAAACAGACGTTGGCGCGCTCACTTAAATCGGACCACACGTTAGCAGTCTATACGTCGTAAATGCTGTGAGCACAATTCGGACCGCGGTCCTAGTATAATATTGTACTAATCATCGCCCTCTAGATTTCAAAAATTGTACTAAGGGCTCATTAGTTCAATTCTAAACATATAGAAGGTGGTGGTTCAAAATTCATCAGGATATACCGAACGGGTCAGATTTTTAAAAGTTTGGAACGGACTTTATTTTCTCATTGTATATGCAGGATAGACTTTACATTTTTAAAGGAAAAAAATTGACACACTAAAATACAAAAACTAAGATAGTAGGACAATAGAATTACATGAATGACAATGAATTAATAATCTTTTTTAACCTGAATTTATTGAATAACTTATATTTTTAATACAAAATACTGGAATAAAAAAATATTCTTTAAATATTTTTACGTGTTTTCAAAAATAAAACAAAAATTTAAATTTAAATGTGTTTTCTACAAGTCACATTTATTTCTATGGGTTTAATATAAAAATTTAAATTTGCTTCTTGCTTATTCCAGTAAAGCAGTTAATTGCTTAAAACGTATATTTTTTTGGAAGATTAAAAACATAATATGATGAGTTAAATTTAAATGGCACTAAACTTTGATTAAAAATTAGCAATCAAGTACCAAAGAGATTATATTACATATTAAATTATATTTCATATTGATATTTGTAGGTTCCAACTCTACTACTTCTTCAACAACTCTGATGCTTTCAAATTCAGATGATCCCTTACTATCAAGTCAACCAAAAGATTTTGTTCCCAAAAAAGAATACAGCTAAATGGCGTTCCAGTAAGATTAATTAGCAATAATGGGCTAATTGAGCTTAATAGTGCAAATTTCACGGGGCTACTATTAGATACAAATGGAGAAATAAAACTTATTCAAACCGGTGGAGGGAACTTTCCAACAAAAAATTTTGTTATGGCCAATGCGCAGCTAGTTACTACTAGTGGTCAAGATGCTGGTTCCAAAGATAGAGTAAAAGTGCAAAAAGTTACTGTCACTAAAGCTGTTCAACATCCGTCATCGAATAAATTAGTAACCAATAGAAGTAAAATTATTAATGATAACAGAAAGGAAGATTGCAACGATGTTTTCTTAGTCCCACAACGTAAGTCTGCTATTATTGATACAGAATGGCGCCTTTTCGTTGATCTTGCAGGGTATAGCAAAAACTAAAATAGATAGAATAAATCTAATTGCACAATCTCCGTTTCGATTTTTGATGTAAGTAAATCATGGCTAACCTATTTGTTTTGGAAGAGAAGCGTTTTTTTTGTTAATTTTGCCAGGCACTTGTGACTCGCTTGATTTTAGAGAAAAAAAAAGTAAATAGAAAAGTTTAAGAAATTTTTACGTTAATTCAACGGCGTACCTATATATTTTTTAATTGCTGTTTGTTTTATAGTTATAACAGACAGTTTTTTTAATGGAACACCCCATGTATTTTATTGTCAGTTAAAAGGTTTTCTTAAGAGATGTAAAAAATACTACATTGTATATATTTAATTTTCAATAGTCAAAAATTTGGACAGCATTAGGATGTTTTTAATTGGAACACCCTGTATATTACATTACCATTGCAAAGATATTTTAAAGAGCTTTAACAAACAACCACATTTGATTTGTCTCTCTCTTATAGTTTTATAAATATGACCATCTAAATCTAAAAAATTGTAGATATAATTTTCATAACACATATAAGTTTGGAGTTCATATTTCCAAAACTTTTGAAGAAAGTAATGTTTTTATTTATTTATTTATTTATTTATTTTCTCAAATGATGATACAATATACAGGAAGTTTTATTTGAAAAATGTGATTTTATTGCCCAACTTGTGTTGATGGCTATATTTCCGAAACTATGAAAAACATAATATATCAAATTTGGTATTTTTTCTGCTTTTAAGAAAATCTTTCCATTGGTAATAAAATATACAGAATATTTTATTTAAAAAGGCCCAATTTTTTGATATAATTTAAACTGAAAAGCAATAAAAAAATGAAGGTAAGCCACTGAATTCCGTAAAAATCCCTTACACTCTTCGATTAACATATTTTTTCTATTTAGAATTTCTAATAACAAAGGAGTGCTTGGCTATATTGACAAAATTTGAAAAACACTTACTAGTTTCAAAACGAATAAAGTTAGATCTGATTTCCTATTTCTACTACAAGGCTAACAAAAAAGCGCCACCCTGTACAATGAAAAAACATAACCTATAATAAAAATGTTACGTTGGAAAACATAAGTAATAAGTAAAAAGCAGTTGTATTTTTAGGATACCCAATAATAGTCCTATTAGGCAGTCAAGAAAAAGACTAAGAACAGAACCGCTTCAATTACCGGTGTTTCATCAATCAAAATTAAGAACCACCCGAAGTAAACCTCAGGGGTCAGCACAGTACACTCCACAGCCTATATTAAATCCCCAAAGGGCAGGAACAGGACTTTATGCTAATTTAAAACAAAAACCAGGTAAATTAAGAATATTTTTTTGGTCCCTCTAATCTCTTAAAGATAAATATTATTTTATGATGTTAACCAAAGGGTTCTTATGTATACTAAGAATAATCAGTACTCCACGGAACGTCTACTGCAACATTTGCTTCTAATTGTGAATATTTTTATCTTCTGGTTTTCGTTACCAAACTTTAAGATTTTTATACAGAGTGATTCAAAAATAGATCACAAAACATTAGAGGCGGTTAAAGTTTAATTTTTTAAAGTTCGTTGTTTAAATTATTTGATTAAGCAAAATCTAATATGACCAAGTACTACACAATTACTTTATTAAATCTGTAGTAGAGTAATATTTTAATTTAGTAAATTAAGGTAGATTTAAGCTTAACATTCAGTAGACTCACAAAAAAAAGTGACAAAAAGGCCTGTGCCAGCATGTTAAAGCTTAAAGGGCCCTTTACCTACATTAATTTTTTTTTGTAAAAATAGATTTGATAGTTTTTTTTGCAAATTTTCTAGGAAAGTGACGAAAAGACTTTTACATGGTGCTTCCATTATTTTTAATTATAAAGTGGTCCTGAGTTAACCCAATCAGGCGCGCTTGTGGATGCTCCGGTTGTATCGGCAGCGTCGAACACCGGAGTTAAGCAGTGAAGTGCGCGCCCATAACTTGGATGGGTGACCGGCGTTGTCGGTTTTGGGCGACGGCACGCGGTGTTCTGCTCGGGGTTGAACGAACGGACCGAGCAGCAACCATCCAAGTTATGGAATGAATGGTGTGTGAATGGGAAGGAGTAGGGGTCAAGGTACAATAAGCCTTCAGACTGCAGTGCACCACCTAGGGGGCGGTCGTCGGACCTGGGTGGGATGACCCCGAAAGGGCGAAAAAAAAAACCCAATGATAGTATTTTGTATTTGTTAGCGTACAACTTTATTAGCTTTATATCATGCGACCAGTTTTTCCAAAATGCCGATATAAAATTTAAACATTTGTATTCCACTTGTCCTTTTGTTACACCTATACCAGACACAGTGTATACGTTAATATGTTTAATACTTTTTCTTTTATAAAATGTATTCTGTAGGTGACGATGTATCAAGTTGGAACAATGATCCCTATACCGGAAACTGATTCTACACCGCACATAAACATAGGACCACAAAATCAGTGCACCATTCCAACATACAGGTCTGTGCCAAAACGAATTAGTCCTGAACCAGTTTATGAGGATCTATTATGGGATCCTGGTATAAGTAATTGCAGTGATTCTGAAGGTAAGTCAATATAAAATTATTTAAAAATCTACAGGATTATCCAAATTGATTGTGTTTTTAGTCAAAATATAATTTGGCAACCCAATAGCATCTTTTAGGCTGTTAAGGGGCAAACATTTAAAAAACATTACCCATAGTGTTTTCGAATTAAATAGTAAGTTAGAATGTTTTAAATAAAACACTCTGTATGAAGTATTTCCAATAAAAATATATTTAAAAACGCAGAACATAAAGTAAATATACTTTGTCGCTTTATTAGGTTTTTGCCTTATGTTTTTAACAATTATATAACATAGTATCTTTTTTATTAACCGACTTCAAAAACGAAGAGGTTCTTAATTCGCTGGTTGTTGTTTTTTTTTACGTTACGCGATTACTCCGGCGTTTGTAGACCGATTTTTAAAAATTATTTTGTTATTTAAAAGAGTGTACATCCGCGGTGGTCCCATAAAAAATAAGTTAGGATCGCGAGAGAGAAAGGTACTAGAGCCTATTTTTTTCTCTCTGCTGTACGGTTGTTCGTCCAGCAAAGCTGCCTTTAAGTAGGAAATATGCTTGATAACTAAAGGTGCGCGTCAGAATTGACAACCTTGGGGCAATATTAACCTTTCCGCCGAACTAAAAGAGGTACTACGTGTTTTTTAGACTACAAGTAAAAATCACAATAACGTGTAATTTATTAGCATAATAACAAACTAAAAAGCATAAATAGTTTCTTTTTTTTAATTGAACCGACTTTAAGATAATAATAAAACTCACATATAAGTAAAAAGAAAAAAGTCGGGTAATGCCATATGTTCTAAACTACTCAATGTTAATAACTAAATTAACAAAAGCTTTTTACACTTTAATACCATAGGATGGTATAACCCGACTTCATTTTATTGACTTTTTATATTTTTTACTTATATGGGAGTATTATTTTTGTCTTAAAGTCGGTTTAATATTTGTAAAAACTGTTTTTTTTTATTCTTTTAACCCACTTTTTATTTTTAGTTGATATGTATCTGCAATTCGCATGTTGCGCAGCAATTCCTGGAGGAGGAAGAAATAAGGAATATGCCATGCATTTACTTCATATGTGTGGAGGAAACATTCATGTATGTATTTATTTGTTATAACACACATTTCAATTATTACCGAGAAGTATTAGCTTCTAAAGATTTTCTCGACATCTAATTTAATTTATTAGCACAATATCCTAAACAAAATGACTGCCTGACATTTTGTGCCTATTAAAAGTTTGGAAATAATTTAAGAACCATTAGTATTAATTATACAGACTGGATTTATTCAATAAAAATAAGTTTAAGTTGAGGATTAGATGTTTTCCTTTTTTTTTTCAATTTTCCATATGACCAATTTTTAACAGTTGCAAGAAGGTTGTTAGAGCGGATAAAATAGCATTTAAAAATATTATTTTGTAATTTATGTTCTTAAAAATTCATGGCAATTTGGGTCAATTTTTGTATACCATAGTTTATGTTCCGCCCGCCTTTTATTACAATAATAAACGCCGTCTTTAAATTTTATTTGGCAATGGCAAATAATTACGCTTAAATTGAGGTTTTCACAGTGATTAACTACCATCTTGCTGTAAACTGTTGTATTCTTATTAATAACGTTCACACATTTTTATTAAAATTATTTACTTTTAAAACATGAAAAAAATTAACAAAAAGTAAAAGTCAAATTTTTATTGATATACAATTGAAGCGTTGAAATATCAAAGGGGCTAAGTGCCTTCTTTTTTCAAATGAGTATATACCATAGAAAGGTGCTATGTGCCAAGGAGGGTAACTTGAGAAACAGCCATGTGCCTATAGTTCATCTTAACTGCCGTCAGAATACATCTTGTGTTTTTAGATTTTGTTGACCCGTGGCTTTTAAATTGTAAAAAAATAAAGTTTTCTCAAAATAACCCTGCTTCTTGTTTTTGGCACTTAGCACCTCTAATATTTCAACTCTTCAATTAGAAAGTGATTTACCAAAAACACGTTATTATGTAATGTAAAGTAGATTTTTAAAGTTAATTAAGTTATTTTTTTAAAATAGTAAATAATCAACTACACAGGAAGTGACTCAGACTGTTGGATATAAAACTGCATTAAAGATACTTTTTTATGTTGTTTAAAAAAAACATATTATTAAAAATATTTGACATAAAACAGATGTTGTTTTAGTAAGTAAAACTCAATGATTTGAAAACGAATAAAAGGCACAAACTCATGCTAAACTATTTTTTTATTAAGTAATTAAAGATGTTCTATATCCTACGTACCATAGAAAATAACAGAATAACCCCAGAATAACAATATACACAATATACAGAAGCGACAGTAGCGTTTCGCGCCAAAAATGAATAGGTAGAGGTAACACTGGTTAAATGTTAACGCATTACCGGGGGACTTCAGAACGGTCCGAGAATACGAGTCCGGTGTCAAAAGTTTATTATGAAAATATGACCGATTTGGGTATCTGTTAAAGTTTTTAATTTAGGGTAGCGTTTTAAACATCTCATACTGATTTGTTAATTTCAGTTGCCTGATGTATTAGTGTATTTTAAAGGCTATTATTCTAAGGACAAAAATTTGTATGTTCCACTCTTCAAGGTACCAAAACAGTAACAGATACATTTGTAATTATATTATTAGCTTAGTTGTTTTATTGTTTTAATGCTTATTATTAATTTTATTATAAATTCATGTAAAAATACCGGTTAAACATGTTGGTTTCCTACTTTAAACATATATGCACATTTTTTAAAATAAAAAGATTTTTACATTACTTTTTCTAAAAATAATACCTGCATGTAACCTTTCGGATAGGGTATTGCGCTCTCTTTGTTGTTGCTTTAAACCGTCTCCATTCAGGCCTTGGCAAAAATTTCGCATCTAATGTTTTAAAGTAGCACGGCGTGTGTAAATCTATTTTAAACGGATTATAATATTAAATCAGTAACTTCTCTCTAATAGCTGTTAATAGTTCAAAATAATAATGTATTTAGGAATAAAGTATTTAAATACTTATATAATTTTTGCGTCTATATCTTGATAGTAAATAACATAAATTTTGTTTAGCATAATGCTAAAATATGGCATAACAGATTCGATATAGGGTATGTTCTACATACTTTGTGAACTTCACTTTAAACGACAATATGGATTTACCAAAAAACTACTTATGGATGATGAAGTACCCAAACCGAAGAAATAAAGATCAGCGTCAGTACCATTCGTCTCGGGAAAAAATGGTTGGGGGTAAACACGGTTCAGTGTTAACGCCTTATGTGGGGTGTGTTGGGAGTTTAGTCCGAGAAAGGAGCGACATCGGGCCTGTAAGCAGTTTGCAGTGTTGTCACATTTTTAGACTTTCAACTGTTATGTTTGGAAGGTTGCATAATCTCGGCAAATTTATCTTGCTGAATATGTTGGATCTAGTCATGACATTGCATGACAATTACCCTAAGTAATATTCTTTCGATACATGATCAGTGAATAAAGTGAGGAAAGTGAAACTGATAAAAAAAAATAAAACTTATGTGGCAATCTTTTCTGGATGTTTATTAATATTTCCAATGGTATCTGTCACGTGATCAAATGATCCCAATCACTTGCAAGTGAAGAAACTTATCACTTACTCTTTTTGAATAAATCTGCAATTCCTGAATCATAAAGTCATTATTTATAAATTATTCGAAAGATCGAAAGTAAATATATACCCTCAACTTTTCAAAACAAATACATACATACATATATTCTCTACAATAGTATAGGAAACATTTATAACTTATAATATAATAATAAATAATAACACAATAATTAAAGATGTATCGACGCCTCTAGAGACTTTAATGGCCGCACTTGGGAACGTCCTTAAAAAAAAGAATTTGAGGGAATAAATTGGATTTTGCAAACTTCAACCCCACCTTAAAAAGTGTTGAAATAAACAAAAGACGGTTAATTCCATTTTTCCATAGCTTTAAATTGACCGTTTTAGTCTTAGCATAACATTATAAATTAAAATTAAAAACAAACCAAAAATAACATCTATCCATGCACATTTACGTCAAATATTGATATACCAAATTTCATTTTTCTATCTAAAAAAGTTATAGAAAGAACTACTTTTAAGAAAAACCCAGTATAAAAGGAGGATGAATATATTAAAAAGGAAATGTTTCCGTATAAGTATTAATTTTTAATTTTATAATCATAAAAAAGTTCTCAACATAATTTTTGTTAGTTAGTTATTTTTACTCTAAGATATTTTTTATAGTGTAGGATGCTTTACTACGCCATCGACATTTTTGTCAAGTGTATTAGCGCTAGAAGACTGGTCAAGTGTCAATACGAGGCGTTTTAGGTCACGAAATTCTGTACCCGCTAGTTCAAAGGTGCCGACGGTTATGGTCGCTTCTGTATACTGTTATTCTGCGAGAATAACATCATACTAAAAGTTATTGAACTATTAAAAGGGCGGTAAAATTAACTTATAAACAGTTATTTTCACTTATCATGCATTTTTTTATTACGACTATTACATCATTATGATTAAATGTATTTAAAATATGTCATGATATTTTTAAATGTTAGAATTTATTTATGGTAAAAATAAAGTAACCCACTTGCGGCTAGCGACTTAAAAGCAAATTTTTATAAAAACTTCAAAAAAAATCATTACAAATCCATTTTACTTAAAAAACGTTCACAACTAAACTAATCCTAATGTGGTAGACAGAAAAATATAATTAAGGTTTAGAACAAAAAATAAAACGCTTCTACATATGTACAGACGTATTAAACACGAAAAATCTAGGAAATGACCACACACGTAAATACAAATACACGGACATACCAAGAACAGGATGGTTTAACAAAAACCTTTTAGATGGTATTTATACTTCCTAATTAATATACAACCTTTTTTTAACTTATACTTTACAGAAGTTTAAAAATTTAATATAGTATTACGTTAATGTCCCAGTACCCTTAGTTATTTAAAAAAATATTTTAGTTTAAGTCGTTTCAAAATGAAATGGAAAAACTTTTTAAAAGGTATTTCGTTTCCGAAGTTCTTCCTAAATCTCATAGCAACTTTTCAAAGTTAAGCTTCCTCTAAAATTATATTATAAAGTATCAAAGTTTATGGAGTACATATTCAGAGTAGAACAAAAAGTTACAATTTCCACTCTTACCTTTGTCTGATATTTTATTAGATGCTTTGAAGCTTAACTGTTTAAAGAAGTTTTAAAACTTTGTTATTTTTTTAAACCTAACTTATGCTTTAAATGCTGGCTAAACGATCTTTATTATAATAACAAATTAAAAAAATAGAGTTAATTACTTTTACTAAGTAATTATACCTAAATCAGTTAGGACATTTCTGCAAGCTTACAGCTTAAAGTTACGTATTTTTCTTACTTTTATGTCACCTTAAGGTACGTCACTCAGGTAGTGTGTAGTGAAAGCAGAAAAACATTACTATTAACGAAAAAAAAATTACCAACCATAATAAAATAGTACATAATCTAATAATACATGATTTCCTCTTCTTTAACTTTTTTCAAAGACCTAAACAACCAAAGTACAGCAAGTCTAGTGACAAACAGAACCACGATGATTTCTAACAGCAAAGAAATTGGTGATAAAAAGCCTAAAAACACATCATCAAAATTTTGAATTTAAATATAATTGTGCTACCTACAGAAGTATTGTAGACAGTTAGTGGTCTTTATAACATTTTTTAGCTCGCCTAATATCGGTGCTGCAGATAATAAAGAAATTATTGTAAAATCCTTTCCGTAAACTTACAGAGCTACGACACTCCCTTCTTTCCAGAACCTGAACTTACGAAGATATGACACTATTTTCTTACTAATTTATAATTTATCTGATCATTATAAAACATTAGTAAAACATTTGAAACCGGGGGAAAAAATCTAGGTATTTTATTTTTTATATTTTTAAATTAGGCTCAGGGGTAATTCAAGAAATTTTGTACATATAATATAATATGATATTACTATTAACATTCCTTTTTTTATAACCACTAAAAGTTAAGTAACATAGTCGGTCATAGATAATATTATCTTATACTTGTCATATTGTAAGTGCACTTAGTCAATGAAAGTACACATATTTTGTTTGGCATTTATTTGTTATTTAATTTTGTGCTTTTTTGGCTTTTTATTTTACCAAAAAAATTTAAAGTAAAATTTTTAAAACAATTTAGTACACTCATTATTTTGGAATCGTAAATTGGAAAAGTTTTAAACGTAATTTTCCAAGAAATGTGTACCAGCATTTTTTTAAATTAATATAAAACGATAGTTGGCGTTGAGTACTCTACTTTTTAAATTAAAAATATGTTTAATTTTTTTGCGAAAAATATTTTATTCAAAAATGAAACACGAGAAAAAAATTAAGGTAAAAGTTTGAATGTTAATTAAAGAACTTGGTAGATAAAAAGAACAATGTACGAACTACATATAAAAACATACTTTAATAAACTAGATGTGGTAATGTTAAAGCTTTAAAAAGTTTTAAATTTTTAAACCTAATTATAAGGGGATTAAACAACAACTTTACAAGAGCAATTTTATTTTCATAAAGCAAAATTAGTTTTTATTGATTATTTTTTAAAAGAGAGTAAAGTAAAAGTAATTTGAACCCCGCGGTGGTATGATCACGTACCTGATCAGTAAGTTTTAATACAATTAATTTGTAATGTAAGACAGAGTTTTATATGTTCTTGTCATTTGGCAATATGTCTTCAAGTTTAAAACATCAAACAGTAATTTTTTGGATATCAACTTGCCTATGCCTATCAAAAGCCTTAATTATTTTGTCTGTTTTTACAGAATTAAACTATTTGCTTATAACTTTATTATGTGTTTGTACATAACATTTGTATTAAAATTTAAATTGCAATCGTAACAAACGTCTCTGAAACAACTGCAGCATTTTGTGATTTTTTTGAGAACTTTAGAGTTTACCAATAAACCCAAGCCCGTGTAGCATTGTACTTTTACTTGTTTTAAGTTCTTTATGGACATGATAAATATTGTCCAATTTTTTGCATTACCATTTATCAATATTTGTGATGGGCTAAAAAATGCAGGTACGAGATATTAAATAGTTATTTTTGTACCAAGGGCATAAAATAGCACTTTTACGCCCACGGCTGAAGGTTGTTGCCCAAGCTACGCGAAGGCAATAATCAGCTGTGGGCGTAAAAATGTTTTACGCCAGAGGTGCAAACAATATTTACGTACGACTGAAATTAATATACAAGCATTCTCTGTAGTAAGGAGAAAATTTTCCAGTTTTTAATATTTCAAATTTTAATCAGTACACTTTTAACATATGTTTAATTAAATAAATTGCTGTTTGAAGAAAAAAATGGGGCATTATTTAATTGTATTATTGTTTTATATATTTATAAATGCGGGCGTTTTTGATACTTTTTGCCCTAGGGCGTAAAAGTGCCATTTTACGCCTTCATATAGGGGCGTAAAATTGTATTTTACGCCCGGCCGTACAAAAAAATAATTGTCTAAGTAATCCACACAAAAATGCCCTCTTACATCAATATCTGAACGAAAGATAAACCTCTAATAACAGAACCTTGTGCCAATAATAAAATACAAAACTTATAAAGGTAATTTATATACCCAATTTTTAGGACGCCATGTTGCGCCTAATGCAACCAACTCCACATCTTCCAGCAGATCATCCACTTTTGGCCTATTCATACAGTGAAAGTGACAAATGGACATCTGCAGAAACAGAACTGTTTCACAGATGTCTACTTAAGTTCGATAAAGATTTTAATAGAATTGCAGAAGAGGTAAGTATCGAGTGCCTAAAGTAAATGTATGGGGATGTTCTACAGGGAGGCGCAAAAGTCCGGAATTAAATTAATATCTTTTTAACCATTAACTTAGGAAAAAGCCGCTGAAACACGTCAATTGACTTTAAGTTGTACGCATCTTTTGGCAATAAATTGATTTTTTTTAACCCCTTAGCTGCAACCCTCCCCAACTTTTTTATTTAATGCAAATCTATATCGTGTATGGGCTCATTGAAAAGCTTGTAAAAATGGAATCTGACCATACCCTTTATTTTTTTAATTTTTGTGGTTACAAGGAAATGAGAAAAACTCTTTTAAAATAAAAAAGTAAGAAATACCTATTTAGTGCTATTTACGGGTAAATTAACGTTGCAAATAAACAAAAAGTGGCATTCACCATTGATGATGTACACTGCTCAACAATTGCTAAGGATCACCACTACCTAGTTTCTAAAAGTTTACAAATTCTAAGAACAGACCAACCTGGGCAGGCACCACAACAAATTTTATTAATTTATGTGTAAAACTGATAACGTAATTTAGCATCAACATTCTTTGGAATTTATTTTTTAGAAAAAAATTACACAAAAATTAGTTATATCCTAAGAAATTATTGAGTAGTGTACTTCAAAAAGAGAAAAAGGTTGTTGCATTTTTTGTACCAAATTTGATGCCCTGATAAGAATCTTTGGACTCAGTTTTAAAATTGTGGCATTTCTGGGTAAAATTAAAATCTGTTTAGTTTATTATTTGTGTACCTTTAAAGTGTCTTTTTTAAAATTTGCTAAACAAAAATTGTATTGTCAAAGAGGCAACGTATCGAAGTCTTGATATTGTTGGGATGTGGGGATATAATGCGGAGTCAAACTGAGGTGTGTACTTAATTTCATGCAAAATATCCGGAAAATCACATTTCCCGGGCCACTGTGCCACAAGATCTTACACAAATTTAAAGAACATGGTACAGTGAAGGACGGCCACATGATTTAGACGAAGATCAAAAATTGGACATTGCCGTATCTCTGCGGCAAGATCCATTATTGGCAACGGTTTCATTAGCTGAAAACAATCCTGGGTCTAGACGTACGATTGGGAGGTTTTTGAAAACAGAAAAATACCACCCATATAGGGTATATCTTGTCCAACAGCTCTTGGAAGATGACGTTTGCAATTTTGTGAGGAAATAATAATGTGACGAGAATAATGGATTTCCACTGAACATACTCTTTTCGGACGAAGCTACTTTTTATTTAAAAGGAGCAGTTAACCGGCAGAATTATCGATTATGGAGTCAAGAAAACCCACACTGGATATGCGAAGCTCATACACAGCGTCGTCAGAAAGTAAATGTATGGGCAGGCATCAACAGAATATTAGGACCATACTTTTTGAGGCAAACCTTACAGCTGCACGCTACTTACACGTTTTACGCTTTGAATTAGTGCCTGCTTTGTTTTCCAATAAAGCAGATCCAGATATCCCAACAGGACGGCGCTCCCCCAAATTTTGGTATTTACGTCAGAGTATATTTCGATGAAATATTTGCAAAACGCTGGATTAGACGACGTGGCACAATCGAATGCCCGCCACGATCCCCAGACGCCATTAGTTTTTTTTTGTGATATCTGAAAGACGAGGTTTATTAAAATAGGCCGGCTAAGATTGAAGATCTAAAAAGCAGAATTAGAGTGGAATCACATAACATACCGGCCAAGGCCATTCAGAATTCCGTAGACGGGTTTTATCATCGCCTAGGAGCCTGCCAAGTAGAGGGTAGAGGTAGAGGGTTTTGTTTTTAAAAGTGTTTTTTTCTCATTTCCTGGTAACCACATAAGCTAAATAAAAAAGAAAGTGTATGATCAGTTTCCATTTTTTACGAGCTTTCAATGAGCCCATACACGACATAGGTTTGCATTTAAAAAAAAAAGTTGGGAAGGGTTGCAGCTAAGGGGTTGAATTTTTTTATTTTATTGCCAAAAAATAATTACAATTTAAAATTAATTGACATGTTTCAGCGTTTTTTTCCTAATTTACTGGTTAAAAAGATAATAATTTTATTCCGGACTTTTGCGCATCCCTGCATAAAATTGCAATCAAACCGCTTAAGGTTAAACTACGGCTTTTGTGATATTTCTCAAAGTTTGCGCTTTCAGTTTGGATCGCTCACTTGTGCACCTTCATATGGTTTGTAGTTTTTTTAATGAATTGAAGAAATGGTTACTGTTTATTCCGAAATTATACAAGCATCTTAACACGATAACAAAGTTGGCAACCAATGTACATGATAATTAAATGTAAACGTACCTCTAAAAATATTTGTTGCTTACAATAGAATTAAAATATTTATTGGAATTACCAAAAAAAACAAAAAATACAAAATTTACAATTTGCAATATACCCCTTTTTAATACAAAAATATATATATTTTTTTATATTCTAGATAAAATCCAAATCGGTAAAGCAATGTGTACAATTTTATTATGTATGGAAAAAAGTTTGCGCAGATGAATATAGCAGGCTAAAAGCTTTAAGGCAGATGAAGAAGAACCATCGAATTGTATCGGATACAGATGACAAACCATATCCAGATGTCAGATTACTCGGGGTAGGTATTAATTTAATTAAATATTAGTCTCGGAAATAAACTCACATTTTTACTTTTCTAACACTAATTCCTGCTAGAATGATAAAGACGTAACATGTGGAATAATAATACCCAAACAAAAAATAATTAAATACATAAGTATAAAATGATATAATATAAGATATTAAATATTTTTAATTAACCGAAAACATCCGATAGTCAATGAAAAACCAAGGCTTTAATTAATGAGACAATAAATATTAAAAATTTAGCAGCTAATTTAGCTTCTGAGCTATAATAGGTTATAAGCAGTAGTGTAGCTAGGTGTGGACAAAAAGGCCTTTTCCTACGACCTATTTAAATGCCACGCCATGAATTATCTATCTACATGCTTTTTAATATTCGCCCATGTAACAATTATGTTTTTACTGCTATGAGTAAGTACATCTGTTAAAGCATGTTTGTTAAGATATATTCATTGGATAGATCTTGGCAACAAAAAAAAAAGCGCGACTCTGATGCGACTTCGCCCACATCAGTACCTATATATTATTCCACGCTACGGTACTGATTATAGGACAAAAAAAACGAAGTCAAAACGCAAATTAGGGTTTAAAGCTCATATAAAAACAAAAACAAAAAATCGGCGAAAAGTTTGAATATGTCTGAAGATTAAAAGTTTTTTTTGGCAATTAGCATTTTTTGTTATTTTTTTATCTGACGACATAAAAATTTACGGTCTGACAAAAAATAAAGAATTGTTTTTTGAATAAGAAATTACTGAATATAGTCAAAAATCATAAAACAACCAGAAGCAACTAGTTGGAAGCCATCAATTATTTAATATAAATTAAAAGTGTATAATGGTATATAAAAGTTAAAAATTAATAATTTATGGTTAATTTTTATTAAAAATATTTTGTCTTATAGATCGCTGATAGTGAATCGCCTATGAGGAATTTTCTTTGCGAATATCCAGATTGCTCAGCTGTAAGTTTTAACTATTCTTAAATGTTGTGTTTTTTTGTTTGCTGTAAAAGTGTATCCAGCTTTTTAAAAATTATTATAAAGTGAATTGGTCTTGCTTTAAGCCATTTCTGTTGTATATAACAGAAGAATGTTTCAATTTCGACTTCCCTGCACTTTTATTTTAAACTTTAATATTTACAATGTAGAACTTGCATAAAAATGTAACCTTTTTAAATGGTAAATCTTACTGTTCGACATTACGTTATTACCTTTTACCAACACTAGAAATTATATGTCCATAGAACAATTTTAAGAAGTTAAATTGCAATATTGTTTTTTATGCTTTAATTTGATATTTTAGATTCACTGCAAAATGATTATTAAAACATTATTTTGGTTTTACAGAGCTTCAATTCCCGGGCGGCACTCAATGGTCATATACGAATCCATGGCGGTACAGCGCGTAACTCACCCACGCCATCTGCCGCCGAACGGCGGAACTCTTCCACTTTTTCGGTGAGCTCAACGATCTGTCATCCCGACTCCACCGATCAAGAGTATCCCTGTAAGATCTGCGGGAAGTAAGTTGTAACCATCATTCGTCATAAAGCTCTAAACCAATCAGGTAAATGCTCGGTGTGTTGTTGCGTCCTCTGCTTACGTGCTAATACTATACGTTCCTTTCACATTGTTAAACACAACATCCAGTGAGCGGACAAAAGGTATCTTTTATGTTTTCTATTGTCAAATTGGAATTGTTTATAGTTTACGTATTTATATAGTAATTTAATTTAATTTAATTTAAAGAAAATTAACAAAATAATTTTTAGAGTGGATATCCCAAAACGTATTACACTTTAATTTTTTTTAAGTATCCAAACTTTTAGTTTTATATACTTTTTACTTCCACTTTAAAAAAAAAAACTCCTGTATGATGTAGTAGGTAGCGAAACACCCAGTTTCCATTTCCTTACACAATTATTATTTATCTAGAATCAATGTTATTGACATTTTACAAAAGTATCTATTTTTTTTAACTTTCTAGTACTAACAATTTTTTTATGAATCATGTTTCAATTCACTTGAGGCATGACAGTTACTCCTTCTTTTAGTGCCACACTCAATTCAGATCGTAAACACCTTCTCGCACATCTGTGATGAGCGACACAAATGTGCAGGACGATATATTTCCATTTTTATTAGCTCAGGATATCAAACAATTTTTCTTAAATTTTTCAAAACGATTAGAGAAGAGAAATTTTGTTGAGGAGACTTAAAGGCGAGGATAATGGCTTTTCCATGTGGGCTTAAACCACCTGTATCTAAGTTTAAAGTAAGCATTTGCCTTTTTTCCGATCAAGCTGATTAGGCTGCCAGTTTACAGTTTAAGACACAATACTATCTATTTTTTATTAAATTATTTATGTTTTTTGGTGGAGGATCATGACCCCTGTGATCTTCTCTTGTATCCACTTCTAGTTTAAACAGGATAGGATTAGTAACAGATTTAGAGGTAAACGGGCGAGGAATACTTTTTGTAATACGCCATAACAAAATTATGTGGTATGTTATTGGACTATTAGAATGACAATTTAGCTAGCGAAGAGTCTTCTAATTTACAGGAAATCGTATTTTTTATAGTTAGCATTTTTCTCTGACGTGGCTGTCATACATTTGCATTAACTTTGACAACAGTTTGCGTTCGTCCTCAAAAATGTTAACATGATGTGATAAAGGGAGGCTTCGTTTCCCGTGAAATCATGCATGGAGAATAAAGAATATGTGTTTTGTGCCCTGAGGAAGATAAGCAACTCACGCGAAATTAAAAAGACATCTTTTTCTTCTGGATCTAGGCGCTGTGAGCGAATCTACAACCTGATGTTTTTTCCGATTGGTCAGATTCAGTTTTTCTATCGACGAAGCACATGAGTCTGAATAAAGAAGAAAAACTAGCTAATCCTCTTGTAACGGGGCCAACAGGCGATAAGCAAAACCAATCAAATTTTGACAACATTAAAATGTTATATTCTAATAGACCAGAAGACAAAACTAGATTTTGTTGTCTCAGTTTCTTTTTTGGCATAAGTGCACCTAGCCCTACAATTTAAGCTCAAATTTTTAGATGAAAAAGTAAAATATATAAAATTTTAGCTACCCACTACTGTCTTTACAGGAAGTTATATTGATAAACTTTGACCTATGTAAGAACTTCTTATTAAATCTTATGGTAGAAAAAAGTTTTTGCATAGGTACTTAAAAAATGATCAAGGCGCTTGTACACATTTTATGTACAAACAATATGTATTAAATTTTAAGTGACATCTAAAATAAACTTTGCTATTTCCAATACCAATTTGACACCTCTTTTAATCCCCAAAAACTCGAGGGGTACTTAAATGTCTTTAGTTACCCACCTACAACTTCCAATACTTATGCCTACTATTAAAGACTTTATTTTAAAGCATGCAGTGTTATTATTGTTTCTGCCAACTATTTTACTCTATGCTACTGGAGTTTTTAATAATATATTTTAAATACGCACGTCAGCACGTCACAACAAAATACTGAATAATTTTGCCAAAGTTAGTTTAAATAAAATAAATTACTAACTGCGAAAGTCTAAAATTTATTAAGTTTGGCACTAATACAGAAAGATAAAATAAACATTAGCTTAGAAACTGCAGGTAACAAAGGCCTTTTAAAGCGATGAAGCGCTAGACTGTCTCGAAGATTTATTCTGTTTGGCCCTTTTAGGTTAGCATAAAAGGTAAAACAAGAAATAATTTAGCTATAAAAGATATTATGATAGCATATAAAAAATATTATCTTTTTAATAATTTATCTATAACGAAAGTCTAAATAATATTGTTTGAAAATAGCCCATAGCAGAATATGTTTAGTTATAATATTCAAATATATGCTGTACCATTGTATTGTGGTGCTAAAGCACTCCAGTTTCCCAAATGGGCCTAATATCTGTAAATTTAAAAAAAAACAACATTTAAAAAAATTATAAAGGCTTTAATTATATTCATATGAAAACAAAAAAAAAAAGAGAAAAAAATAACATTTAGCTACGAAAGAATAAGACTGATAACTGTGGCATCCCAAAGTAAACCACGAAATTACAAACGGTTATATAGTCCTTAGGCCATCAATGAAGTAGACTTAATAAATAACAACACTTTTAAAACCTATTCAGAGAGATTCCTTTTGACAAGTCTGCCACGAATACTCATATCACCCTGTATGGAACCGGCGCTTTAATCCTTACGCCCCCGTCAAACATGTCATTTCTAAGCCTTTGGGGTTTGGATAAAAACACTCTTATTTTTATTTTAACGAAAAGATTGTGTATTATAACCTATACGGACGCTATCGTCCGACAAAAAAGTGACGCGTTCCCCCAGTCCGACACCGAAATATGTTAGTTTTACGCCTTATAATTTCGTGACAGTAACACTTACCATTTTTGGCACAATGTTTAAACATTGAATGCTAAAACATTGTGGTAAACTTGTCCGACAAAAATAGTGACGCTTTCGTTCAGCCCGACATCCCAAAGATGTCAATTTTAGGACCAATGGTTTCGTGACTATAACACACCATTTGGCGTATAAAGTTTAAAAATTACATGTAAAACACCATGGTAAACTTGTCCGACAAAAAAGTGACGCAAAAGCTAAAGAAACGGGGTCAAATGTCAAAATTTTAGGTTCTTTTCGATTTTTCTTAAAAACGCTATATTTTATCGAAAAAAATTCTATAGACCAAAGTTGTAGATCTTAAAATTCTCTAGAAAATCGATTTTTATAACTTTTGCCCTTAGACTTACCAACAAAATCCTAGAAAAATTTCAACGTTACAGCGCCAAATTTTTTATTTTGTTTTATTACTTTAAAAATATACAGGGTGATGATGTGCAGGGCTGATGCTTGCCAGGTGATGATTGCGATGTTATGACTTATCACTATAGAAATTTCTAGCCTTACCGGCAAAACTTTACTCGAAAGGGTTCACTAGGTCTGGGACTATTATTAATAATTTTCATGCTATTAAATAGGTATTGTTCCTAAAAATAACGTCATAAAGGTCCATGGACTAGGCCTACGGGGAAACCACGTTAAACAAAATCCGACGAGTACTGTGTGGAAATGTGTGCAATGTTCGCATATCATGTAGATCGTGATTCTTATAAGCGCAATATCTGGGAAATGGTAGGTCTTAATAAAAAATCATAAAAACCATTTTTATAAAGAATTATAAGATCTACAACTTGTGTCTGGGATATTTTTTGATAAAAATCACAAAAACCTAAAAACTTTGACCTTTGACCTTGAATAAGTGTCAAACCATACATGGGATCAATGGGTACTTTTGGCACTTTATTGGTAACGGTAAACCCAAGGTCTCTAAAAAATTTGGCTTTGTCGGAAATTGCGTTATTTGATCCATATTTTTATACTTAAATTGACATGATAACTTGTCGGACCGTCCATATTTTTGTCGAACATAAACATAAATGGTTTTAGAAAGTGTTAATGAAACACGTGATACTTTTGTCCGACAAGTTATAGTCACAAAACCATAAGGCTTAAAATTGACATGTTTGGGATGTCGGACTGGGCGAACGCGTTAATTTTTTTGTCGGACAAGTTTACCACAATGTTTTAGCATGCGATGTTTAAACATTGTGCCAAAAATGGTAAGTGTAAATGTCACGAAACCATAAGGCTTAAAACTCACATGTTTCGGGTGTCGGACTGGGCGAACGCATCACTTTTTTGTCGGACAAGTTTACCACAATGTTTTAGCATGCAATGTTTAAACATTGTGCCAAAAATGGTAAGTGTTACTGTCACTTTTTGTCGGACCATATAGCGTTCGTATAGGTTATAATACACAATATTTTCGTTAAAATCAAAAATATATAAATGTGAGTGTTTTTATCACAAACCCTAAATGCTCAGAAATGAAATGTACTTCGTTTATATCGAATAGTTTAAGCTGGCTTAAAAACAAATCGGCTTTGAAGCGATTTCCAAGTCTACGTGTTTTTTCGATTGAAAATCGAGGTCAAGCACATTTCAGGTCATCGTCGTACGCACGCGGCAGTTTTGCATCCAACTTTACAGTAGACATCAAATGAAAAACAAACCTCACTTTTTAATTTCTCCGTTTGTGCTGTTGTTGGTGTGAGGTGTTTTAAAGTTTTTTCACCAGTTTTTCCACTCATATATCGTATAAAAATGTCAAAATCATATATAATATTGACACTGATGACGTTCGAGGAAGCATTCATCTGAAGTTAGGCAGTTATTATATGGTGTTTCTAATCGGCTTCAGTGAAGTCAACCCTACTTATTTTCAGGCTTGACTTAAACGATTCAAGTCACTTTTAAGCGCGTTTATATCGCTTTTTTAAGCCACTTTTCAAAGCCGCTTTAACTCAAGCTAGCTTCAACTATTCGATATAAACGTAGTGCTGGTTGAGGGGGCGTAAGGATTAAAGGGCCGGTTCCATATATGGCGATATGAGTATTCATGGTAGATTCGTCAAAAGGAACCCCTAAATAGGTTTTAAAAGTGTTGTTATTATGAAGTCGACTCCATTGATAGCCCAAGATAAAAACTATTTCATAATAAATATAGTATTTAAAAAAAAGTATTGCTACAAGGCTTCATAAAAAATATTGTAGACTATATTTAAATAAAACAAATAACCCTTAAGGTTTTGACACACCTCGTATAATGGAAACCCTTATTTAAATACATGTTAGGGCTAGTTAATGTATGTTTAAAGTATGTTTGAATATTACAGAATATAACAAAAAAGTTAAATTATTTTTCAAAATTTTAAATCAATTTTCGTGGCTTTATTAAAATTGGAAAAAAGATATATTAGTACCGTCATGTAAAGTAAAAAAAAACAAATTGCCATTATACTGGTACAGGTGTGTGCCGTAAAAATACCTTCGTTTAAATACTATATTTATTATAAAATACGTTTTGTCCAGTTAACAGAAAGGTGCATATCGCTTTTTATTCGGTTTTTATTCCTTTAATAATTACTTAAAACTTCAATATAAATTAATTTAAATAGAATGCTAAAAAATATATGTTTTACCAAATTTCGCATAAAGGGTTTATATATACGACTTATATTGTTTAGTAACCAAAAAAAAAACATCTGTCGTTAAAATATTTTGTCATTGCATAGAACAATTAAAAAATTAAGTTTGTACAATAAATCAAAGATTTTGCGCTAATCGTAAACTTTATCTTTCTTAAAGTGATATTATTAAAACAACTTTTAAAAAAGTTTCAAATTATCATTTCGGTTTATAAACAGGAGGTATCTATGTGTTTTTTAATCGTTTTCAAGTAATAACCAAAAACTACTCCTAAAAACTACGACTTATACACTATTCATTGTTCACCAAAGCTTGACCAATTTTTCACTGCTTAACAATCTGAGAACACCACAGGTCAATTATTTTTCCATGAGATGTAGAGGCTTATAATACATCCAATTGTTCAAAAGTATAGGCGCTTTTCTTCCTGTGGGCTATTCAGGAATAATATTCCCCTCAGACTACTACATGCCCTGTTGTTTTGACCATGCATGTTCGGCAAGCCCCGACCTAGACGTTTTACCTCGTTTCGTATATTTTTTGTGTTTTTTAACTGTGGTTTCGAGTGGACTTTTTGTTTACCCAACATATTTCACCACATTCACAGGGAATTTGGTTCTCTTTATTTCATATTTTATATGTAAGATACTGTAGTTAGATTGTCTGTTCCTAACAAGAAAACCAGTATATTACATATCCTACTATGTGTCTACATATATTTTATAAAAAAAAGTTCCAGTTTGCCTAATATGCAACAAAACTATTTAATAATTATAATTATTTTATTTAAAATAATTACAAGATAATTGCACAACCTGCTTAATAATAAATCTAGTTAAAATGTATCATAATATTTCATTAAAAGTTGTTTTAGTACATATTTCAAGCTTTAAAAAATGTTTAAATTTTACCTGAAAAAAAGCACAATAATGCTTTTTTAAGTATGGCAAATAACATACATTTAAACCAAATATATGCTACAGAGAATAAAATGTAAGATAGGTTTTCTAAAAATATAAAAAAAAACATAAAACTCCAATACTAACACAATATGGCTGCTTTTCTTCTCTTTCAAAGTTAGATATAGTACTATCTCTCTCGCTAATTTCTGAATATTTAATTAAACGTATTAGATCAATAGATATTATGTTAGCACCTTCATCTATATTGAATTTGATTAAGTTAAAGCCACCTTAGGTTTTTTACTAATTTTTATCTGGGGTCTGAATTTTACAGAACACTGTAGATGGTCAATTATATGCGTTTTGTAAGTCGCATATTTTGACGCCGTTTCAACTCAAAATTAGTTTTAACATTTATGTGCATATTTTCTATTTCTTTTTCAATTTTAGTTTAAAATATATCTAACCTCGTCAGTGGCTGTAATAAATAAAATACGGCTTCTAACTAAGACAGATAGTTCTAAAGGAAAATGCAGCTGAATATACAGTGTGTCCAAAATTGGTAGGGAATGTATTGGGATATTGAAAACTCTAGCTAGATGACTAAATGGGGAAAGTTGTAGGACATTTAACAGTTAATATAATGCCGATTTGATTACGGCTGTATCTTGTAAAATATTTGAGTTATTTAAAAAATATTAAACCTAATCGGTGCGATCTTTGAGAATATCTGTTTAGCTGTCCATACTTTTTAATATCTCTGGGCCAGTAATAAAATAGACTTCATAATAAAAACCCTTTTAAAACATTTTTAGAGGGTTTTCTTTTGACAGGTATACCATAAATGTTCATACCGCCAAACATGAAAGCGGCGCTTTAATCCAGACTGTCAATTTTGAGATGTTTCGGTTGTCGGACTAAGCAAACCGGCCACAATTTTTTGTCGAACTAGTTTACCACAATGTTTAATATGTAATTTTTAAATATTTTGCCAAAAATGATGTGGGTTACAGCCACGAAACCATAAGGCTCAAACAAATGTTTAGGGTATCGGACTGGGTGGGTGTAACCCTTACTATTTTTGGCACAATATTTAACAATTGCATGTAAAATTTTGTGGTTAACTTGTCCGACAAAAAAGTGGCGCCTTTGCATAGTCCGACTCCTGAAACATGTCTAAATTAAGTCTGGATTAAAGCGCCGACTCCATATATGGCGGAATGAATATTCGAGGTAGACTCGTCAAAAGAAACCCCCAAAAAGGTTTTAAAAGGGGTTCTAATCATAAAGTCCATTTCATTACTGGCCCAGGCACTATAAAACATCTAAGCAAACGAAAATAATAAAAAATAATAAAGGTTAAGGTGCTAATTATTGTGAAACTATTTTAACCTCTTTTTATTTACGAATGTAGAGTATTTTCCAAAATCAAGAGCCGGAGCGCACATATGAAATCGCACAGGTCCTCCTGATGCTGACCCAGTCAAGCGACGGAACAGCGAAAATAAGGAATCCAAAGAGTCAAAGGAAACTAAAGACTTTTCTTCAAGCAGCTATGAACCTTCCGTGCCAAGCCCTTTTAGTTTGTAGTACATTAATTATATCTAGTTTTAAAAATACAAATATACGTCGATTAACCAAGCTGGATGTTTAAAAACCTATAAAATAAATAGATACCAAAGTCATTGCTGAACGGTAAATAATATTAAAAAAAGGTAAGGAATAGAGATCTCGATATCGCTCTTTTTGATAACTAGAAGTTTTAAAAAGATATTTATTTAGAAATATTATTATATTTAAAATACCTTGAAAATCACATTAAATATAAAGTAGAAAATATTTTATTAACAGAATTTAGCATATCTTGATTCATTTGTTTGGAGAAACGTGATATATTAAAATAGGTTGTGCGTAGTAGAACATTAATTATGTTTATTTGTATTATAAAACCAATTTCCTTATACAGGTGATCATTTTTATAGTCAGCACTATTGCTAACTTCTTTGTTATTGGAGATACGAAGTCGGTTAAATTAGCAAAGTAGTAGCATTTTTTCCGCTGATTAACGTGCTGCCAACAAAAACATAGTTAAACATCGGTTTTTGATTTATTGCAAAAATTTACTTTTTTTAAATAGAACACTCTGTATATTATATCAATATCCGAAAGATCTATCAAAAACCATTAAAAAAGGTCCCCAAGTGCTATATCCAATTTTTAATAGTTTCGGAAATATGGCCATTTTGGGAATTTGATAGTAAACTGGCATTTTTAAATTAAACACTCTGTATATTGCATCACCATTAAATAGATATTTTAGAGATTTTTAAGAAAATAACACATTTAATATGTCTATCTTTATAGTTTGAAAATATGGCCATCAAAATCTATTTCCAAAACTATAAGAGATAGACATATCAAATATGTTATTTTTATTGCTCTTTAAAATATCTATTTATTGGTGATGCAATATACAGGGTGTTGTATTTAAAAAATGCCAGTTTACTATTGGATGCCCAAATATGGTTATATTTCGAAACTATTAAAATTTGATATGACACATAAAGACTTTTTATGGTCTTTGATAGATCTTTCGAATAGTGATTTAATATACAGGGTCGTTCCATTAAAAAAAAGTATATTGTTTGCAATAAATTGAAAACCCGATGATTCAATTGTTTTTTTGTTGGTAGCACGTTAATCAGCGGAAAAATAATACAACTTAACTAATTCAACCGACGTCGTCTCTCCAATAATAAAGAAGTTAGCAGTAGTGACGACTTAAAAATGATCACCCTGTATATGCATTTATTTAAGCCCTATTGGGATTCACAAGCTGGAAAAAATGCAAATTAAAAAGGTCGACGTTTTATACTTCTACTAAATTACACGTCGTGCCAGATCGACGTTTCAATTAAGTTTCTGTATTAAACACTAGCAGATAGAGATTAGATTGCCCATTATAATTTCGAACTGGCATGGCGTGTATATTATAGATTCGTTAAATGAAAAGGCCAAAGAATATTTTTATGTAATGGTTAACAAGGTTTCTGGTTTTACTTTGGGTAATAAAATTTATGTACAAACAACTTGTTTAAAACAAGATAAAAAGTAAAGTTATTTAAGTGTAATATTTAGTAGTATCAAAAAAGAATATAATCTTATGTTTAGTACATAAAGTATTTCTTACCATTACATGAAAGTATTCTTCTGCCTTTTTTTTAACAGGCCTATAATATACACGTCGTTACACTTTGAAATTACAATGTGGCAATTATTACCCATGCGTGGAAAAAGACGGTCTTAAGCAACCACAAAGCGAAACTGACTCGTCCACCTATGGTTCAACTTTCAACACGCTAAAACTCAATTGAACGTATTGAGCTAGCACGAAGGCTATAATGCATGTATGAATAAGCAACATAAAAACCTACAACGTTTAAACAGCAGACAAAAGTGCAATGGAACTCAAGACTTAATACATCTAACTAGTATCGACATACTGTTAATAATCGCCTGATAGTACAATTTATTAAAGCTGAGTCAATAATTATTAGCTTGTGGAACTCATAAAACAAAGTAAATTTACGAGAAAATATCTGTATAGTGTAGGTAGAAAAAACCGGAACGGTGGATTATTTCAGCAACAGTTAAATATAAATGAACAAAATTTTGTGCAAAGGGGTAACTAAACATAAAGAATTTAAACATTATAATTGCAAGGTTGCTAAGTTTACAGTTTCTCTCAGGTTAAAGAATTTTAAAATTTTTAGTGGAATACCCTAATTTTTATTAATGTAATCAATTGCTTATATTAACTTTATTATGACCTAATAATAAGTTTTTTTTAAGTAAAGTACAAATGCCATAATAACGCCCGGAATATTTGTCCCTTTTGAATTGTTTTGACACTTCTAATTGTTATAGTTATAAAGTCTCCATGACATTACAAACAAACAAATAACTTGTCTTCCTAATAAATTTAGAAAAACAAATCAAACGGATGATTTCCTAATGAGATGTACTAAAAATGAAAAATAAGCGTCCGAAATTGACAGAATAAAAAAATATATATAATATTAGGTCATAATAAAGTTGATACAAGCTATAGATTAGAATAATAAAAATAAGACTATTGTATTTAAAATAACCCTGTATAAAAGTTGCTTCATAAAGCAGTGATTCTATAAAAATAAAAATTTTAAAACTGGACCTGGTATTTTTAACAGTTGCATAACTGTGTGTAAAAAAATATGCAATTATTTATTTACAATTTATACCTATAAAAAGAAGCTTTTGCTTCAGCAGTAAATTTTAAATTTACCAGTGGCAGTGGTAAATAACTTTTAGAAAATTTCGTGTTATTTCTGAAAATTTGTTTGAAGTTTTGGTATTTTTATTATTAATTGTAATAACTTACGAGAAGTGGAAAAAAATGCAACTGCAGTTCGTCGTTTAAATTTTTATTTTAAAAAATACTCGTTAGCTACTGCCCTAAACTGCCAAAAAAAAAACTTTTAAACAACAATTTTTAACAAATTGTATTACCTCTATTAGTTTAATAAGCAGATAAAATTTCTGACTTAACTTTGAGGACACCCAGTATAATTTTAGTAGGAAATTCTTAGGTTCCAATGCATGTAAAATTCTCAACAGGTGGTATACATGTTATTTTTACGTGACAAACTAGTAGAAATGTATATTAAAAAAAATAATTGCACATTAATAATAGAGAAGTAGTTCTGGGTAATGTCAGGCAGACGGGACCTACAGCTTGACGTGGGTTGAGTTTTGACTTCATATTGATACAGCAAACTACCCTTTTATTTTAAACAAGGAATCGAAAGATTATTTTAGATATACATACGTATAAGTAAGCTAGCCGTGATGTAGCTTTGATATGAGCTTTCATCTTTAGTCAAAGTGCATAATTAGAATATATTTATAAATGTGATGACCCAAAAACAAGTTGAAGTAACTAATAATGTCAAATTTTTCTCCTGCAGTAAAGTACAGAGATATTTGCTAAATTAGTACTTGGTAAAGTTATTTTATTTGTATAAACATCCAGCTTGGTTAAACGAATAGAAATCAAAACATGGTCACGGGCAATCAAAACGAAGCAACAAAAATGAGTCAGATCAAAACAAAGCTAAAAATACTGCACGATTTTATAAGAAAAAAGACATTAATTTAGCAAAAGTTACAATTTTAGGGTATTAAAAAAGTGAACAAATATAGATAGTATAGAATTGTATAAAACTTCAATCCATAGAGTACAGAGATTTATATTTAATATTTATTGGGGTTGTGTTACGTTACGTAAAACGTAACGTTAGTGCCTTTCCGACTGTCGAGTGAGACACAACATTACAGTAGAGCACACAAGTTACTATCAATGATAAGATCTTTTGGGATTTAATTTTAGGTGCTCAATGGTTTGCAGGTGGTTTAAAGAAAAAACGTAACGTGGAAATAAAAAACTGTGGTAATAAGAGGGGGTAAAGTTCTATGTTTCAAAATCAAAGATTTATCACTAGATAACAAGATTTTCTTACTTATTTGAACACAAATGTGAAGTCAAACTGCAAAAAACTAAGAAAAACAAAAAAAAATGATAAAATAATCAATCAACTTTCTAAAGTTATATTAATTTCTTATCAAAAAGCAGCAAATAAATAGATTTGCAAATTACGGATCAATACTAGAAAAGGTCAAGCAGAAACTGCAAAAAAACATACAGAAAAACAAATTACTAGAACAAAATTCCTTTTGGTTTGACTCGGTTTTCTGCTGTTTAAACTCCAGTTTTGACTTTAGATTCGTGTTCAGCGACACCCACCATAGACTTCTTTTTTATTTTGTTGATCAGTGTTATCTGACACTGTCTTAATTAATGGTAAACCCCTGAAATGTTTGCCAACACAAGTAGTCGTAGTGGACTTAAGTGCTTAAGCGTCAAACATATAATGGATTCACCATAAGCAAAGAAATGACGCGCAAACACGTTCCAAAAATTGCAAAGTCTATGATTTTTAAATTAAGCATGATTGGATTGTTATACGTATATTTATGTGATTTTTCTTTAACCCACACTGCAATATTTAAAATAATTTAATAAATATGAGCAATAAGATCTGAACTCAAGTTGTTAAATCAAATATCAAAAAACAAATGGCCATAGGTATTATTAACGAACTATACGTATTTTAACATGACGAACAAAATCACTTGCCCATAATTTACTTAAAATAATACACTCGCTAGTCATAAAACTCACTTTGTAATACAACAATCACTTTGCATTAAATTCTGTTAATATTTTTAGTAAACAAAGATAATTAATTAAACGTATTATGAGTGTCTACGTGACTGACTTGGCTTTAAAGGTTCTCTTGAATATTCGAAAGACATGTTAAATTTAACACTCATAAGTATTTAAATTTAAATAGTTAACATTATTATTATAAGTATAATATGTTTATTTTTATAACCATAGAATTTTATTAAAAATACGAAAATATGATATAGATTTTAAAAACAAAAAAAAAACTACAATGATTTTACGGGTCCCCAGAAAAAGTGGTCTGTGCTGGGTATCAAATATTTCCTTACGTATTTTTTCCTGCTGAACACGAATCTAAAGTTAGAACTAGGTGTCAAACTGCAAAAAACCGAGCAAAACCAAAAACCCGATAAAAATTATATTCTAGTCATTTTTTCCTACACTTTTATCGTTTCCTGGCCCTTTTCTCCTTTAGCAACCTTATACCTGCCCAGTTAGTCTGTGAGCTTTTTGACTTTGATGAAGACAATGTCAATTGATTGTCGGGCGCCCTACGGTATAATTATCATATTCTATGGTCTTTTTTATTAGGTACACGCCAAAATCTATCTGGAAAGAATGGGACCGCTTTGTCCTGGTTCGGGGGTATACGAGCTGACCCTGTTCAGCCCTATTGACCCTTATGAACTGGCAAAAATAATTATTAATTACCCCAAAAGATCATTGAATAAATGAATCCGCCTAACCAATATAGAGCATATCTTTAATTCTTATATTCTACTTTTACCATGAAATGTCGTGAATCATTCTCACTGATCTGGAGGGATTGCCAATGTTATCATCTGCGCAAAACAAAAGTTACGTTTCATGGGCGAAAAAACATGTTTGTGCGTTGAGTACGAATCAACTGGATTTCCCGTTCGGAATACGGGGAGAACCTATTTGTTTACTGCGCGTAGTCGTAAAGATCCCAAAAAGGCGGCCACTACAAATCTAAATGTATTTTTATCTATGAATATTCTAAAATTCCTGTTAAGGTACATTTTTGTCATCGTAGTAATAAAATATCGTGGTAGAAGGTCTCTGCTGGTAAATGTACCGATTCGATGTCCTCCCTCGGGGCCGAGAACGTTCGGCGATGGCGCGTATATTCCCTCTCTGCAGCTCACCTTCATTCGCCTCACATCATCACGATGACTGACGATATTACTCTTCACGCCAATTTGTTGGTAAGTTGACTCTAGCAAAGACACAAACTAGGTGACCCCTGCTATAAGGAGTAATTCATTATTTTTATCGTCTTTTTTATACTGACCCTTAGTTTTGACTTCAGATTCGTATTCAGCGGAAAAAAGACGTAAAAATTTGGTTCGATCACCCAACACGGACCAGTTTCTTTTTATTTTGTGGGCCTGTGTTATTAAAGATATGCGCTGGTGGTAATTAATGCTATATGCAAAACTTTCTTTACCAAATAACCAAAACACAATCGCAAAATGACAAAAACAAATAGTATGCAGTCCAAGACTAAAAACTGAAAATTTATATATTATATTATTATGACTCATTAAATATATTATACTAGTAGAGTATACCTATTTAAAGATATGTTTTGTCTGTATACTCATATACTTATTATTATATATAAAGTATGTACAAAAAATAAAAATAATTTTATTTTGTGAGATTTATGACTAGTCTAGTCTATAAATTAGATTGTTCGAGGAATTGCTCAAATAGCCAGTGTGTTTCTACAATTTTGTTTTAGATATTGTATAAGTATTAACAATGAACTATTCTTAAGTAATCTTACCTATATTAGAGTTATTTTAATAAGAAAACGGTACTAACTATTCTGTATGACTTTATTAAATCCTAGATCTAGTAGTGAATTTATAGTATGGTTGCTCACAGCGTTGATTAAAAAAGTAATGCTTATCCTGGTTATCCCTTGCATCAGCCACTGTAAGCATAAAACGCAATGCAACTACACTTTAAATAGATAGCTAATTGTATATATGAAGACCATAGCGAATATATATATATATATGGAAGTATGTCTTAATATGTGCCATAAAGTGAATTAGTTGAGGCAAGTGATCAGTTCGTATATTTTTTACTCAAAAAGGTGCCACCCCAAAAGGCTTGGTACCACTTAAACTCTGTGTTGTGATCTTTTTAAAGTCTATTACTATGAATCTATATCTATATTAATACTTATTAATTAAAATATTTGTATATGTTATTATTACTATATGTATGACATTAGAGTATTTATATAGAGGCCTACGTTATCAACAAGTAAGGGGTTTCATTGAATTTCCATTCACAAATTGACAATCTACTTTAATTTAGAATAATTCTGCATTAATGATTGTATTATCGGTGTTTCCATTAAATAAAATGGTCTTAGAGACGTTAAACATATTAATAGGTCATAGGCAGCTTAACGTAGTAAACAATTGTTAAATGTTTTATGTATACACCCACAATTCCTAACTACTCTGAAATGCTACAAATACATAAAATCTTACAACGTACATATGCACAAACAAAAATATTTTTTAAATAAATTTTAGTGACAATACATTAGCTGCTATCTAATAATCAAACATACTAATTTACTTGATATATTATTGTACCGTTTAGATTATTTAGCCTAATACGCAATATTATCTACAAATACAGTGAGGTCCCAAGGTCTGTCGCCCATCTTCTAACTTCTAAACCGTTCGGTATATTTTCATGAAACTTACAAACAACAATAATACGAAATCAAGTCTGCATATTTTGACAGATCAATGACAGCTTTAAATGTCAAGGTGACAGCTGGGCGCTGTTATGGAATATTATTTTAAATAGAAAATGAAGTCTTGTGGCACATTATTTTAAAGCTCCTGACGAGTACTTTATAACTCCAGAATATAAAGTCGGTACCATCACATACCTACTAAAAAACGGCGGTACTTTAATTATTACCTGAATACCATATTTAGATGGCCATATTTCCGATATGAAAACTCTTTGTTAGACGTTTAAACAGTACGGACGTCGTCGCGTCGGGAATTACAAAAGTTTTCCCCGGTGTGGCGGTTAGAGGAACTGTACGGACGATTTTACCTTCGGGGATCGAGTAAAGATTCACGCTATATTGATGGCTTCTTTCTTCTGGGGCTAAGCGCTGTGAACGAAGATTCCTATAAGCTGATGGTATTCTGTTTGGTAGTGAACACGAGGTACTTCTCAAATGGAAAGGGAAATAGATGTGCGTGCCATGGGAACTGTCAGTAGAGACAGAGAAGGTTATACGTAACACCAGTAGCAATTCTTGGTTTGACAGCTGTCAATTTATGCATTGCGTCAATTTATGGAATACTTTTTAATTTTGTTTTTGGATTTTCTGGGAGCTACGAGCTCGATTTTCCAGATTTTCCGCCGACGAAGCCCTGGAAAGCATAGTCCGGAAGGGGAAGAGTGGTGGATTGAACCTGAAGGGACCAAAACCAAGAACAAAAAAATAGAATAAAATATTTCCGATAATTATAAAGTTATATGTAATTATAGTGGTATATTCTTAAAGATCTTTTTAATTGTAACATAATATACAGGGTGTTTCCTAAAAAAGCATATAGTTTTTGTCCTACCCAGTATATTCTCAACAATATTACTATTAAAAAGACGTTTAAAACAGCTTTAAGACAATGCTACAGTTACATCTAACTTTATATTAGTTTTAGAAATATTGCCATCTAAATATGATATTTAGGTAATTATTCAAGTACCGCCATTTTGTAGTATGTAAAGCTACTGACTTTTTATGAAGTCACTAAAATAAAATTAAAACCATTCAGGAAAACTGGTCGAAATGAGCTTAAACTTAATTTTAAAACTTATCAAATAAGGCTAACTGTTAGAAAGACAAAATTTTAGAGTATTTGGACATAACGGTAAAGTCTGTTTTTTATATTAAATACTCCCTAAATAAAATTATTTGTTCTAGTAGCTAAAAAATTAATGTTTTGTAAAAATTATATTGACAAAATATATTTTGGAGTTATAAAATACGTATTGGGAGCTTCAAAATAATTTTAAATGTGACCCCCTTTTCAGTAAAGAAACCCTATTTGCGCCTTGTTGTGACCTTGACATTTAGATCTGTCATTGATATGTCAGAAACGTTGGTCATAAATGATCGTTCAAAGTTTCATGAAAATATACCGAACGGTTCAAAATTGGAAGGGAGCGACGGACTTTAGGACCTCCCTGTATATTATTATACTGGAAAAAAACACAATTCTGATAAAATATATGTGCCAAATTTTTTAACGATGCAAAAAGTATTTGTAATATTACAGTTTTCTATCTGCAATGTACATTATGATAGTCAATGGGTAGTGCAATATTTTAGTAATATATATTTTTTAACAATTCATAATAATTTTTAATAATCAGACTGAAGTAAGTCAGTAAAATAAAATTAAAGCCATTTAGGGCAATTGGTCGAAATAAGCTTAACTCATTTAATAAGGTTAACTGTTAATAAAGGTGGTAGTGAAGCGGATAAAGACAAAATTTGGACATAACGGTAAAGTCCGTTTTTATATTAAATAATCTTTGAATAAAATTATTTGTTCTAATAACTAACGAATTATTGTTCTGTAAAAATTATAAACTTGTATGTATAATCCCATAAAGAACCCATTGATTATCCTAATTTAATGTTGAATTGATGTCGCTTTTCCTTTACTTAAGATCAACGTAGGCCACCAGACTGAGCCAAACGATGGTAGACATAGGTTATCAGGTGCTCAGACCTATCAATTAATTGTTGTTATTCAATGTACCTCCCAGAACTGACGGCCATTTTGTTGTCCATATTTCTATATTGATACATAAGAGAGTACGAGATATTTAAAAAAAGAATCTGTAAGAGATATTTTAAACGAGTTTACAAGTAAAAAAATAGTAATAAATTGTTAAGATGCTTAAATCTTATTACCCTTTAAAGCTATCTTTTTTGTTAATTGTCTATTAAGGGGTTATATTCTTTACGTTTTATTAAAATGTGAATTCAAATCGGAGATTGTAATTATGATTACGTTATTACATAAAAATCACTATTACGACGCCCACGGTATGTTAGTACTAATGCATTAATTTTTTTTGAAATATCGCAAGATTTAAAAAAAGAAAAACACTACACTTTCAGTATACGAAATAGATTTACTAAATTGGAGTCACTCACATAATAGAACAATAGTAAAACAACATTTATTAAAAAGAACTAAGTAAATGCTTCTAAAATGCAAGTTTCAGCCAAAGTCGGTCTATATAAGGTCGCGACATTCGGCCATATTGCTTTGACTTGTTATGACGTCCATCTCCCATTTTTTAGCCATGTTGTTCAGTGCCGGAGATATACAGTTTATTGTATTAGTAGAACAACCGTTTACACAACAGTTTTTAATTATTATTAAGTTGTAAATTCTTTTACTTTAAATAAGAAACATTTGGAATTACATTTTTCAACAATTATCCCTTCCAAAACAATGCAACATAAAATGCCCAAATTCTAGAGGCCACTGGATTGATCATCAGCTTTGATTTTACCCCTCTTGCCTACTTTTCTCCATGGAGTGCCCTGCCTTGCGTCCCCGACCTCGAACCGCCTAAAAGTTGAGGATGTGTCGCAAATTTATAAATATAAACTAACCTTGGTTTCAGCAATATGTTTCTACAAAGTTTAAAGATTATTAGGTCTGTAATATTTTCTTTAAAATATATACACAACATACATTTTATTAAGGCACATAGACGCAAAAATTATAATATTTATAATAATCACAACAACTACAAATTGTGTTAAATTTAATCAATGATAATGATTTAAAGAGTGGAATTCAATAGTGTTGTCCGATGAATAATGATTCTGCTTAGGAGTGCACGATGGACGACGAATCAGAAGGCTTAGAAAGAAGAAATTTGGCACTTTCGGTTGATGACGTGTAGCTTGCAACGTAGTTGTTATGAATGGGAAGTCATATGCGTTGCAAGAACCTATCCTCCAGTTTGTATCCAAGGATTTATGAAAGCCGTGCGTTACATGGAGAAGGTGTTAAAACCAACTGCTATACCCTACATTAGCGTATCGTTAAACTTATGTCAGCAGGATAATGCAGGCTCATATTGTTCGTGCAACTATTGGTTATTTAAAGCAAAATACACTCCTGGATAGAAAAAAACTGAAAAAGAAAATTAGAGAGTAGAGTTACAGCTGGACCAAAAGATAATTAAAATTTGTTAAAAATCAAAAAGTTATTTAAGATTGAATTTAATCAAAATTATGTTCGTCCAGTTTTTGTCCAGGAGGGTAATATTGATATTCTTTCTCAGCCTTCATGTTTTTTTGCCCCGTCCTCCATAACAGACGTGTGGGATATGTTAGTGCGAAGTATCAATTAATAGCTTAACAAACCATGTACCTACTTAAGCACATTGCTGTGTATGCTATTAATAAAATTAAATCAACAAAATCGTGTGTTGTTTTTCGGCATAGTGTTATCATTTGTAGAATATATTATTGTTTTTTAAACAGCAAAATTTGGTTAAGTCTGATGCCATTATTTTTAGGTGTCGCAATTTTTATATTAAGTAGTATATTTAGCAGGAAGCAACATTTACCGCCTTTAACCAGGGATTCTTGTTTATTTGCTTTTAGGCTGGCCAAATAATTATTAAAATTAAAATATAATACAATATAACTTAAACATAATGAATTTAATATTTTTTCATACGCATTATATGTATTATTGCCCGCTTCCTGTTCACGGATTTTATAACCAGGCATACAGTAATTTTATTTTGCATATTTTACATTAAAAAAAAAAATATTAAAAATCATTTGCCAAAATAAATACACTTTTGTTTATTCCACAAATTAAATTTTTGGTAATTTTTTAAAACCTAATTGCTACACTTGGTACAAAGTATAAGAAAGAACAATGATTGATAAGAGCCAAAAACGTCAAACCGAAAATAACAACCTTGCCCTTTTTTAAATAAAATGCTAAGGATTAACTGCCACAACCCTTCATTTCTAACCAACCAAAATAAATGATTAATTGTTTCTTAAACATTTATGACACAATTGTTAAATGCAAAAATATTTCTTTTCAATTAAATTCAGCGAATCATATTCAAAATTATTATTTATTAAATATTTATAAAAATTATTCTAAGCCAAAGCAGCCTAAGCAACCTTATAAAGGTCATCTTCAGAATAACCCAGCCTTATTTTTTCAAAGTTAACTTTAAACTAAATTAGAAATAAAATGTCGTGAAAAGTGAAATGAAAACGTTATTGGATTTATTAAATTTATTGAACACTTTTTAATCTGATAAAGATAATATATTAGGTATATTATAAAGGTTTCAATAATGTTGCCAAAAAAGGGAGAAATCTTCATCGTTTCACATAAAGTAATAGCTTAAAAATTTTTTGAGTTTTTAGTAAATAATAAAAATACTATATATTTTTTCCAAAATATTAACAAACACGGTTTTAAAAATCTTTAATATAGTTAATATATAGATATTTTTGATATAACACCATATCATTTTCTGTAATATTGAGAGTTACTACAACCAAACACTTTCGTCCAGTCCCGTACAATGAACAGAAAAAAACTATACAATTTCTCCATGAATTTTACATAGAGTTTATACCACAAAAATTAGTAAAGCTTAATTGTGGTTATACTGTTTGTATCTATTTGTACATAACATTTTTAAAAATCCTAATTTAATAACTAGTATTTTGTCAAATAAATCTCAACTATTTTTGTTTGGCCATTTAAAGTGTCATATCGAAATAGTTGAAATGTTAACTTAAAAAGTTAACTTTTTGTTTTTTATTAAGAGGTTTCTGAACGGCCTAATGAACTATCTAATCAGCGAAAACATAATATTTGTGATAAATAAAAAAAAATTAAAATGTCCGTCAGGTTCTATAGTTAATCGTTTAAACTCTGGGTTGTTATATGTAACTTGGCACTATGAGTATTATCTTGTGCACAATAAGTAAAAAGTAATAAAATTTATTTTGTTTTTAAATATTTTACCATTAATTTAGTTTGTAAGTATTTGCTTTAGATATACTGATACAAAAGCAATTATGTTTTTGGTTATAAATGCAATTTTTTGAAGAAGTAGTGTTTTTTATGTTTCTAAAAACATACAGTATTTACCCTTTCTCAATATGATAGATTAAACAATTACAAGTGTCACAAAAATGTACAGTTTAAAAATGCAAAATCTGCATAAAACATTTTTAGCCAAACTCTGATATAAGTTTAGGCCTTGAAATTTTTAATAAACCTAAACCAAAGTGGCATTTAAAAGCAACAACCGTAAAGGATTTAGTGACAAGTAACAGGATTGACAGTATAATATTAATTCTATACTTTGGGCACTTCATATTGAGAAAAACTCCTAGTAGGTAACTATGGTTACTGACTTCTTAAAGCAAAAAATTTGTTTTTTTAGGTGTTTTAAAGTGCCCCAAAGTATAATATTAAGAGCGCCAATTTCCAGTTTCTAAATTAAACAGTTCATAAACAAGGGGAGCAACAGTACATCAACACCATCAAGAATTTGCCAGATGCTACATAAAGACACATAGTACCCGTCATATAGAGGGGGAACACTTGTACTGTAATTTTTTACGCCATTTTTCGAATACCGGATCACCTAGATTTAAACACCGCTACGTCATACTTTGATAGCATCAAAATGTCCCAAACACACATCTCATCGACTACAGAAACCCTATATCTAAAATTTGCGGTATCCAGATATTAGGTGCTACAATTAAGCGATAACTATGGTAAAAAATAAATAGCAAGTCGGTGCCTTTGTATGTAAACATTTGGTTGTTGATGACGTAGCAGTGTTGATCTTACAGCATTCGTACTTTAAATAACATAACACATTTTGTATTGGATAATTCATTCTACATCCTTTGTTGTTGCTTTACTGGCCAATATACCTTTAGCTATAGCTATAGCATATACGGTATATTTAACAATTTATTCTCAATTTGTTTTTCCGAGTAGTTAGATTTGAGCAACTCATCATACAACACCCCTACTTATTTTTTGTTGGTAATCCCCACCTTAAGCTCTCCGATTTGTTGAGCCCTACTTCTACTACAACCACATCACTTTTTGATTGGTTACCCCCTCCCCCACTTCCCATACTGATTTACTTCGCCTTTCAAGCGCTCTAATTAGTCGATCCTTACTTTTTAAAGTTTTTAATTGGGTAGTCTCACCTTCCACGGGTTGGTGCAATACTAAAAGGTCAACTCTACCTACTATGCTAATTTTTAATAAGAACTGGTAATCCATGACAATCTAACTACAGCTAATGTAATTTTGGAATGTGATCGCCTAAATTAGTGTTTTTTCCATACAGCTTTTTTGAGTCCAAGAAAATCATGTGCCTGCCCGAACCAAAAAAAAAAGGTATTTTAATTAAATCCTTTTAACGAATTTGAATTCAGTACATTAATTTCTTTTTCTGGCAAAATATTTCGGCTTCATTATACTGTTACATTTAGGTAATTTATTATTTTAGGAAAATTTTGAAGTTATAAGCTAAATATTCCTTCAAGGTTTATTTTCCAAATTGTCTAAAAGGTTGTTTTGTATTTTATTATACTTTTTAAATGTTTTTTTCTATTTTTACTTATCTAATTAATCATTAAAAACTAAGACTATTGAAAGACAAGATTGCTTTTAAATTTTAATGTAATAAATATATAATTCCTAAAACGTGCCAATCCTATAAGGTAAAGTTTAATCAATAGTGTCATGTAACATATTTAGAGTATATTTATTGCTTTGTATATTTGTATATAGGCTAATATTAATGTACTTGTTATGTACTTAGTAAATTATTATTTCTAATTTAATTTATTATAAGCTTATATTAGTTATAATTGATATTGTTTTCAATGTATAAGCTTTTTTTATTTTTTAGATTTTGCCATACCGCTGCCAAATCCAATATTTCTAAAAGGGGACGGTTAATTTCTTCAACTACTTAACTTAGAAATATGAATGCTTATTTTCTGTTAAAAACATGTTTTAGTTGTCCTTAAGCTTCTGTAACAAATCAGACTGACAGCTGACTAACGATTTTAGTTGTGTTTATAACTCGATTTACATAATCGTATTATAACTACTGGTTTCACATTTTTGAAAAATAAAAGGGTCTTATAACAATCAATAAAAACAAAAAAGGTCAATTTCTAACTTTTGTATATTTATCTCTCACATTGATACCTTCAACCGCTGGTTCACAATTTTTTTGTTTCTCATTATTGTAAATCTTATACATGGTGACCCAACGGAAACTAATGCGATTTCTCAAAAAGTAGACCTTGGAAAATTTTAAGAACTTTGGTATACCATTATGAGGTCAGTGGGGATCATACGACTAACATATTTTGACGGTTCTTCTACCACCCCTTGTTATACCAGAAGTTATTGGCAACTTGCTTACGTTAAATAAAACACCCTATATATTATTAATTTTTAGATTCTGCTTAAAATTCTAAACATATTTGATGTATAGTGTTTTATACCTAAGTTTAACCGTTTTTGACTTATTTTAAATTTTGTCAAAAATGACGTTTGCAAGACATTACATAGCCATAATTTTTTTTAAACAAATCCCTTTAATATAAATTGATTGGGTTCCCTGTAGAGAAAGAACTACTTTAGTAGACTGTATTAAGATTTTGATAATTTATAAATACAGAGTAGTCAAAAATAATCGTTAAAAATTATATTGACAAAAAGGTTAGAAGTCATTTTTTTAAATAAAACCCCCATATTTTATTACATTATCCTATTAAGCATTAAAAAAGTACAAAAACAAAAAATATACAGGGTTTTCCATTTTCCAGAATCAACATTTCCGGTAAAACTGGAAGTCAGACACGTAAATCATGTATACGTAAAAATGACTTTTCGTTAGTCTAATGACCCCATCAAGTGTCGTTAGTATCAATATAGTGGGCACCTGGTATATTTATCTCTCTTTCTAACTCTAAAATATACCAATGAATCGGGCTTACTGAAAATTACATTTTCTATTAAATATCTAATGTTTAAACAAAAATGAAGTGTCAACATTTCGCTCGTCCAGAAGAAACGTGACAACCTAAAAAATGTAGTTTCATTGTTAAATTGGCTCCAAAAATCTTTACTTATTTACACAATAAAAATTTACTTGTCCATGTTCTTTGTTTATAAGGACTAACATATGACCTAAAAGATATTGTTTAGTTTCTTCTGAGCAAAGTTGTTTTTTGAGTTGAGAAAAGAGAAATCTAGGGTGGAGAAAAAGCCAAATCCGTTTTGTTAATATGGCACAAAAATACCATTTGCGCATTGGACCAAACAAGTTAATAATACTCTTAAAATGTAGGTACGTTTCCCTTGGCCAACCGCATTCGCCAAAACAGGGTAATTATGAGAAATATTTTAACAGGCTGCAACTCATTCATATTTTTTAATAACATGGATGCAATGTAATATTGCTCTCCCTTCTTAGAAACTTTTTGGTTATGATACTTTTCTTCCAGATGAGCGATTTGCCTTATTTTTTGTAATTAAATCAGATAGATGAAGATAGTACATCTCAAAACTACGCCCTCTAATTGTGACAGTATGGTTTGTTAGAGTTATCCAGTTGTTATATGATTTTTGCCTTTTGAAACAATCAAACTTGCACTATTTACCAAAAATTACATATTCACAAGCTTTGTGATGCATACTCTTCTTGTCATAGCACATTACTCCAAGCTTTTTATTTAATAAAAATCGTGGTTAACTTAGGCTTAATTACAAATTAAAAACCGTTTCCCATCTGTACCTGACGTTTAAACAATTTTTGATTTAAATTATTAAATTACTATTTATAATTTTGTTATTACATTATTATCCCTAAAAACCTGTTACTTAGTGAATTAGGAAATATTTGTGTATTACATTATATTATATCTTAATAAGAAAATGTGCTCATTTTATATCAAAAAATATGTACTTAAATCTTTCAATAAATGTCAATATGAATGTAGCTCAACTTTCTATTTTTTTTTTATAAAATTCTTACAATCTGTAGAATTAAAGACATTTGATGTCGTAAAGAGTGTGTTCAAAAAAAAAAAAAAGATTGCATTTATAATTACAAAAAGAAACAATGTTGATTATCCATAGGAAAAAATAGGACAATCGCGGAGAGCTTACATTATAAATGCAATAGAAAAACCCTTAGAAATGACTCATTGTTTTTAAATTAGTAGTTAGGTGATGTTGTTTTCCAATCTGTGTTAAATATAAATTGTTTTGTTGACCTATGAGTATTTGTTGTTAAATTCTGTCCAAAAATTTCCAAACATATATTTAAGAAAGTGTATATGTAAATATACTTGTATGCACAATAAAATGGCGTTGTAAAAACATGGTATTATTATTATCCATTATGTGTGTCCATGTCAGCGGCGTGCATACAATAAAAGCATTGCCTACCCTGGAAAAATATCCTAGCAGCAAGGTGACGTCTTATTGACGTCTCTTTTGGTAGTTTCTGGTCACATTTGGTCAGCAAAGGCGTAATAAGATGACGACAAAATGACGTTAAATTGACCTCCCTAACCTCACAGACAAAAGACGTCCCGTTAATGACGTCATAATGACGTCTTTAAGATGACGAAAAATTGACGCATAGACTTTTTTTAAAAAGCTAAAATGATATGATATTTTATTTGAAAATTGAAACAGGAAAAACTCCTTACTGCCTTCCTAAGTCACAGACAAAAGACGTCCCGTTAATGACGCCATAATGGCGTCTTTAAGATGACGAAACATTGACACAGACTTAAAATGACGTCATAATGACGTCAGCTTGCTGCTTGGGTTACTAATTTTCACGTACTTAAAAATTATCTAATAACTTATTATTCTGCTTAATTATCTCAAAATTTATAATTAGTGGTTAAACTTTACGCCACTCGCCGTAGTCATTCGGCGTACAATATGTTATTTTAGTCAAGTTTTCGACAGTGTATTCCGTACAAGCATCCGATTTAAAATCATGGCAAAGCAATTTAAACTGAACAATACCAAACCATACGGAGATTAAAAGCAGTGCTTGCCAGTTACGAACGTTAAAGTCTCGGCCACGATAACAAAGCGTAAGCGTCGAGCGAAAAGTTTTAAATATCTTTATATTGCCGGCAGTGACTACAATATTTGTGGTAAACAGCGACTTTAAACCGGTTTATATCTTAAAAGCCCGCGGATAATATTTATTCGTTTCGAGCGACCAGCGACAGGGCTTTGTCGCTTAGGAATATTGCAGCCGGCTGATTTAAAAAATAAAGTTCTTTTATTCTCGCATTAAGATCTAAAGACAGCGCTCTCACATTTTCCGCTCTACGCTGGCCGCTTACGCTTAGTATCGTGCCCGAGGACTATGACGGATTGAAAGTGCGTACGATAAAATCAAATATTTTTAAAGAAAAAATAAAAATTACCCTTATAAAGATTTTGAACAAGTTTTTATATGGTAAATGGGGATGTTTATCATGCATATTTGTTTTATTTATAACATATTTTTCAAGTTAAAAAAATTTAAGAAATTCTAGGATCTTGTTTAATATTCCTTGTTTTTTTATAAAACTAACAATTGCTAATATAGTTTGTCGACCATCTAGAAACTTTTATAAAGAATACAATTTTCTGACAAATTACAAATAAAAAATTGTCCTATTTATTGTATACTTAAGATGTCCACAAACTCATATTTTATAATATTTAGAATTTTGCCTAACCTACTGTAAATTGCATTGCTCGCCACTGGTGTCTACACTGTATATTTTCTAAAGTCTGTACATCTATCAAAGCTTTCTGCGTTAAGGTTCTTTTACTTATTCCCACCTAAAATTTACAGTGCTTTTAAAAAAAAAAAAAAGGAATTAAACAAAACGTGAGATTATTATATTTTTCCATTTTCTTATAATAATTAAACGATTCGCTTTGAAAACTTGAATTTTCACTGGAGGGAGGAAGAAATTAAAATAATCTTTCGTTTTTCGCAAATTCCCAAATAAAAATTAACTTTATTAAAGTTTTTGGCTTTAGGCCAATAGCAGCTGGTATAAATGTGGTGTGAGCACATGTCTAACGTTTTAGATCTAGTCTTGTATCTTTAAAACATTTTAAATTAAAGATCCCCCAAAAATATTAAACCTAAGAACGCGTTAATTTTATCCCGCATTAAAAATTTGCTGTAGGATAAAATTGTAGCGTTAAGAAGTAAATAAAGTAAAATCAAACAATTCCAATGCACGTCATACCCTTGACGGAAAATGGCGACATGGTTGCCAGCTTGTGATTATAAGACCAAAATGTTATGTTATATATTATTTAAATTAATGCAAATGAATCTAAATAGCATATTGCTAACAATTTGCAAATATCATTAAATAAAACAAGTCATGCAGTACTTTTTATGTTTTCAGGGTAACACATTAAAAACTATTTGATTATATTTTGTAACAAACAAGTTTAATATTGAGTTTAATATAAAAAAGGTTATTCTAACTATAATACAAAGTAATATAAATAATTTAAACAATAATTAAATCCAAAGAAGTATTTTGCTATTCAGAATCATCGGCTATTTAAATGCTTTGGCATTTTCACAGTTAAATACGATGTTTTTGCTTTTAAAATCAGTAAATGCTGATCAAAATTACAGAAAAAATAAAAATAATAATACACAAAAAGCACAAAGACAACAACAAAGCGACAAGCGACAGAACATTTGAGTAGAAAGTCGAACGAGGAAAGGCAACGTCGCAAGATAAGACGCAATTCGACCAACATGACGATAATAAAATTGAATTAAATAATTTTTTTCAGTGTTAACCAAAGGAAACATTTTCTGTAATTGGATGCGTTAAATAACGACGTCAATATGTGTTTAGTACACTAATTAAGAGGCAAAATTTTAATAAATTTTGCCGAAATTTTGTTCTGCTACTTGAACGTTAGGTACAGCTGATTAATGACGTGCATCGGAAATTATTTTAATTTTACTTTAAACCTCTTTTTATACTTTCCCATGTTAAGTTTACATCATCTTTTTAGAACCGTAAGACTATTTGTTAAATAAAATATTTAACCACTGATTTCTTAGAACTTAGGCTTTGCCTTAATGAATGATTAATAAATTATGTTCATGTATACCATAAGTGCAGCTTAGGAAATGATTCTGTATCTGGTAATTTAATTTTTAATTTAAGTTTTGACAGGTAAATAACATTTAGGTTTATAAGGGGTTTATTAAAATTTGGTGGAGCCATTAAGGCTGGTATCTATATATAACATACATAAATCAAAGGATCCCATATTTCATAAAGGCAAAATTTTAAGTTTTAAAGCGTTCTTAAGAAAACAGCTCACTTCTACTTGAAAACGATAGTATCATTAAACAGAGTTTTTCCTCTTCGAATAAATACAAAAATTAAAAATCTTTTTTTTTTAAAGAAAATATTTTAAATTTAATACGTTACTTTTTTCCTCTTTTTTAAATAAAAATTTACAGGGTGTTATTTAAATTTATACAACAGATTTTAAAGATTTTTGCGTAATTGCACAAAAGCCAGTGGCAGATATATTCGTTCAGTTGCCGCCACTGGTTAATTTTATTAAAGTTAGGGCTAAATTACCAACATAGTTCCGTTACATATGAGACGTATGAACGCCCTACGCTTGAAGCATTGAAAGTAATATAACCTCTTATATGCAGGCATGGCGCGTACGCGTTAGGTTATATTACTTTCAATGCAAAACTTTTGTCAGGCCCGGCATTTCGCCCCTTTGGGTTAAATTACCAACATAGTTCCGTTACATATGAGACGTATGAACGCCCTACGCTTGAAGCATTGAAAGTAATATAAGCTCTTATATGCAGGCACGGCGGGTACGCGTTAGGTTATATTACTTTCAATGCAAAACTTTTTGTTAGGCCCGGGATTTCGCCCCTTTACAGTCCTAAAACCTTCGGAATTAATTTCCTTAAGGACCGGGATTTTCGGGATCAATAAATTTCATTTTTTCTAAATAATATTGCATGAAACACACTTAATTTACCTGTCAATGGGGTTGTCAATGTCAATAAAAATAAAAAGTCAGCCATTTTTATTTACCAGCTGATTATAGTTAGATTTACGCTCTTACTTGAAAGTCGTGTAAAAGCAACACTCCTCATCACGTAAGTTAGTACTATTTTGCGTTGAAATATGTTTATTTAAAGTAATTAGTTAACATAATACTCTTAACTATTGTGAATATTTTACTTTTTATTATTATTGGGGTTCATTATTGCCTTAAGATTTTTAAACTGTATTTACATGTTTGGGACACTACAGAACTAGAGTTCCATACAGTATTACAAATTACAAATCTTTTACTGCGATCATTTAGAGGTTAGCCGAGGGTATATTTTAAGAAATAGGACTGATTAATGATGGACTAATATTAAATAAATGTAACGAATTTATTATTATAGTGATCCAAATGTAAAGCAAATAAGACGGACTGATTAATTTTCTGTTATGTGAAACCTATTTGTTAACCTTGTTACAGTATTTAATTTTTCTATATCTAAATTAGTGTGTTTTTTGCTTTTGTTCAGATTTTCTTTCTATTCCTAAAGAAAGCATTAAAAAAGTTTATTTTTGAATATTTTCGCATTTTTTTACTCTACCTTTAAATCTCGGAAGCTTGGGATTAAAAAAAAGGCTCAGGATTCTATCCACTATAACTTTCATGTGTAACGAGTCTTAATAAGCGGTGATTCATTTGGAGGTACTTTTTCCAGTATGTATTTTTGGATAGATGAGAGGGTCCAAGTTTCAAACTGTTATGGTATTTGTGTTTAGTAAGGTTTGACAATTTATCCTGAAAAGACTTAGCCCCCGGCACAACGTCTAAAACGTGGTCAAGTGTATTATGAAACTCATTATTCTCCGAGAAATGTGTTGCGTGCGCTTCGGGCAACTTATGGTCCACGCATAATAGGCGTACTGAGCCGACTCATCACAAAAATTTGAACTCCAATTTTTATTATTAGATAATTCTTGACCAAATAAACCACATCCAGCACGTGTAGTGCTAAAAAATATAGCGGCAAAAGCTGCGAGTGTACGTGATGATTCTAACGAATTGATTTGGCGCTCAGAAATTGGAGCTTAAGAACAGACCATGTTAGGCCCAGTTAAGGCCAACATTTTAAAGCGATAATCTTATCATAATAAATATTACTTAATAGAGATATTTTTTTGTTAACTACGTCGTAATGAATCACTATAAACATTAACACTACAAAAAAAACAACAAAATTAAGTAAAAGATATCTAAGAATAAAAACAAAAAAAAACTTGTGAACTATGTTTTACACCCTATAGCTTCAGAATGAAAATTTGTCTTTCATGTATTGCACACACTTAGTAATTAACACTCTGTATAAATACATTTTGTTTAGTTGCAAAAATACGACTATTTTCAATAATTGTTAAATACTTTTAATTACCATGCAGTCAATTGTTTCAAGGTCAATTAAGCGTTATTTTTAAAATAACCTAAAACTTATGTTCATTTTTTTTGAAGGGGAAAAATTAAATTAAAGGAATATTGAAAAATATACGGGATGTTCCATTTAAAATAGGAAAATTGTATTATATTAGAAAATAGGCCATTTTATTTTCATCCTAATGAAAGGGCACAGTAACATGGCGAATATATGAGAAAAAACTTTAAAATCTATGCCTATTTGTGAAAACCATAACTTATTTCTTTCAAAGTTGTTTACGATCAAAATGGATCCAAAGTATGGATGGCCATCCTGTGCTTTTATACAATAGAGTCGTATGTAATATTACAAAAAATAAAATTCAATAAAGCGTTATGTAGTAAGTTGTATATTTTCATTAAAATAATATTTAAATCACAAAAAATATGGTAAAAACAATTCAATATGATGATAAAACTGTACAACATTAAAACAAATATTTCAGACCTATTTTAAAACAACTGTCTTTTATAAATTTTAAAGCATTATAGAACAAGACTTTAAAACGAAGTTTAAAATGTATGCTTACTAAAATAACTTACTAAGTGCCAACACAATTTCGCAAATAAATTATAATGGTCTATGAAATAAACGGTGATTCATTTAGAGGTACTTTTTCTAGTAGCTATTTTTGGATAGATGAGAGGGTTCCAAGTTTCAAACTGTTAAGGTATTTGTGTTTAGTAAGGTTTGACAATTTATTCTGGAAAGATTTAGCCCCCGGCACAACGTCTAAAACTTGTTCAACTGTATTATGAAAATCATCATTCTCCGAGAAATGGGTTTCGTGCACTTTAGGCAACTTATGGTCCACGCATAATCGGCGTATTGAGTCGACTACTAGCTGTACCATCACAAAAATTTGAACTCCAATTTCCTTTATAATAATTCTTGGCCAAATGAACCACCACCAGCACGTAGTGCAAAATATAACGGCAGTAGCTGCAAGTGTAAGTGATGATTCTAACGAATTGATTTGGCACTCGGAAATTGGAGCTTAAGAACAGACCATGTTAGGCGCAGTTAAAGCCTACATTTGAAAGCCATAATCTTTAAAAAATAAATGTAAAATATAGTTCTGCCGTATAATAATTAACATAACTTAATAAAGGTATTTTGTTTTTAATTCTTTTAAAGAAGTACCTTGTACTGAATCACCCCTTATAAACGTTGTTCCACATCAATAGGTTTTTAAACAATTTTAGCCAATGCAGATAGGAAACAGTCTAAAGAACAACAAAGTTCACCCTAACAGAAACTGTTTACATGCCAGCAGTCTTTGTCTAATATCTACCTGCTAGTGTTCTACACGCTTTATACCGTCTCCTTTTCCTCCATTGATTGGCAAAAATGCCTATAAACGTTTTGAAGTGGCAGGACGTGTATACAAACCTTCGGATTACCCAAAGATTTCTTTTGAGTTAGTCCTTTTATCACAAATTACTATTCCTTATCAATTTGAGCAGCTTTTAAACTAGTAATAGCCATTTCTAGAGCACCTTCTTTAGTTTTATTGCCTGCAATAAATCCGGTAGTGTGACAAAATATGCAATCTTTGATACCTGCAATACTACTTAATTTTCATCTCGAACGCCTCTCCAGGCTTTGTGTAAAAATACTCTAAAAATAAAAGAAAAATACATATTTTTAAATCAGGGGTTTAAAAATTTTATTAGATTTTTATAAAACAGAAAGTATGTTAAGTAAAAAATGACAAAGCAATTTGTAAGCATGACGTGTGTCCCAAAAATGTATTTATTTACCAACGGATTTTAACATTAAAAAACAAAAATAAAATCAATCATTAGTACAAAGAAATGGTAGACAGTGGACCTTTAAAGTCTTTTAACAGTGTATTTATTTAATGCCCCCCTCATTTATTTTTTAAACGGATCAATAAAAGAGTAAAACTTTGGGATAAGAAATTAATGAAAAAATACTATATTTTGGAGTAAAATTGAAAGATGGAAATTTCAAGATGGCGGCTGGGCGCTGCCGTGGAAAAAATGTAAATGGATTAATTGATCCGTTTAAAAAATAAAATGGCACATTAAAGAAATGCACTGTATAATAAAACAAACTATATACAGAGTGTCTTTGTAAGTCAGAGTCATATGGGTAACTTTGTAGTATTAACTTTATGAAAAAGTTATTTTTAATAAATAATTCTGCATAGTCCAAAACCTAAAAGGCAACCATCAAATTACAAATCGTATCGACGTGGTTTGGCCAAAAATTAAATTTTGGTCAAGACCAAGTACCTTAAATTTTGCCAATATCGAATATTCCTATCAAGGACAAGATGTGTAGAATTAAAAATTATTTAAAATATTTTTTGCTGTTTTGTTTTTAAATTTCAAATTTAAAAGCCGAAGGCGAGTTGCATACTATACTTTTTCTACAAGTATTGATACATTACTGGAAAACATTTTAAAAACAACATAAATTTAATCTGATTTGTGACAGATTATTTGTCAGCCATGGCATATGCGATATTATAGCCCACTGTGAATTTTTATCAAAAAATGTATTTTGATGTGCACCAAACAAGACCTATTCTACGGGTATGTTTTTCGGCCCTATGAATCGAATTTCAAGTTAGTTTAGGCAGTACGGGTCCCAATTTCGAGAAAATTGCAAAAAACAGTAAAAAATTTACTCAAAATTGGAAGGTGTACGGCCTAAACTGATTTAAAATTTGCATTTAGCAGGTTAAAAAACATGCCCCTAGATAAGCCGCATCCGGTGTACAGGAAACATTTTTTTGTCATATGTATATGGGTCGGTGCACCAGTGCAAAAAAAAGTTTTTGTACAGTAATCTATTTACAGGCATGTTTTTCGACCCGCTGAATCCAAATTTTATATCAGTTTAGGCCGTTCACCACCCAATTTTAAATAAATTGCAAAAAACGGTAAGAAATAGATAAAATTTGCACCATTTTTACGTTTTTTGCAATTTACTCGAAATTGGGATCCGTACGGCCTAAACTGACCGTAAATTCGGAATCAGAGGGTCGAAAAACATACCCGCAGATAGGTTGCGTCAGGTTCACATCAAAAAAAAATTTTTTTGTGTGCTGATGTAATTATTAGTTAATTTTTTGTACCTATTTGATATTTTTATACTCATATGTGACATAAAATTATGACCTTGGCTGAAGAGTCATATTTAGAAAACAAAGTTGTCGAAAACATTTACAAATTATAGTGTTTATGCACATTTTAAGTACCTTATGATGGTCGTGAGTAATGAGCCATCTTACCTGTTTAAAATCACATTTATATTGTATACATTTATTAACAATTGTCACAAAAGGTTTAATTGAACTTTTTGTTGCATCCTAAGGAGTAAAGGCGCGTCCAGACTTGCAACAATTCCCCGTGCCGCTCCACGCCACACAGCGCGGATGTGGACGGAATTCATGTCGTTTCAAGGGCTTGGCGAATGATTCGCCGGTGATTCAGACGGATGTTTGGCAAATTGTTGCGGCATAACATAATTAATAGCCCACACCATGGAAGCATATACTCAAAACAAGACTGAACAAACGTTATATAAAGAGTTCTGAGGATAAATGAGGAGAAATCTTTTCTGTGACACGCAATAAAGCTGAGCAGACCATATTATTAATATAAGCCAAAAAGTTTAACTGCCAATCCACAGTAACCCCACGATCTTTTACTTGATAAATTAAGAACAACATGCTTAAACGATTAAATATGGCGTTAAATGAAAACCCGCGAAATAGTGTGTCGGATAAAAAAGTGCTATTAACCTGCTGTAAAACAATGTCAACTAGTGTTTTAGCGTGCATGGTGTATGGAAAGCCTACTACCTGATGCTTTTTATTCCATTTTTAATTAAAAGCCAATTAAATTACCCAAATTTAAACTTAATAGTATAAAATACAGTGCTTATCTAAATTCAGGACCCCCTCCTAACTTATAATTGTTTGGTTATTTTCTTATAAAAATTTGAGGTTTTTTAAAGCTTCTAATGAGTACTTTATAACCCCAGAATATAAAGTCCATACCTTTACTTGCTACAAAATGGCGGTAATTTAAAAATTACCTAAATACCTGATTTGGATGGGCAATTTTTCGAAATTAATAAAGTTAGATATACTTAGTATGGTATTTTCTTAAAGCTCTTTTAGGGATCTATTTAATGGCGATATTGGTGATAATATACACAGTAGGACAAAAGTATAAATTTTTTTTTAATGACCCACCCTGTATATTATATCATCATTAAAAAGATATCCAAAAAGACTTTAAGAAAATATCACATTAGGTATATCTAACTTTATTAGTTTTGGAAATATGGCCCTCTAAATCAGGTATTCAGGTAATTTTCAAAGTACCGCCATTTTGTAGTATTGACTTTATATTCTGGGGTTATAAAGTACTCGTCAGGAGCTTTAAACCGATGTGCCACAAGACCCCCATTTCCATTTATTTTTTTTTAATGGAGCTCAACTCTTAGTGTGACATTTATATCTGTCGTTTCTTGCCTAAAATTTGGTTTATGTTGTATTACTAAAATCCCCAAATATTCATGAAAAAATACCAAACAATTCAAAAGCTAGAAGGGGGTCCTGACTTTAGACAAGCACTGTATAATATGAACATACCTGCAAATAAAACTGTCTGGTTGAACAGGAATTCCCTGAACTCTCCAACTATCTCCTGTCCTATCGTGAAACAAGCAAAACTTTATTTCGCCCACAATACCCATTTCTTCTTCTAAAGTAAACAAATGGTCTTTCCAAGAACATCTTTCATCTAATAAAATAATTTCACCAGTTTCGTAAATTTCTTTTCTATTTTCAATTATTTTCTTAACTATTTCTCTTGCGGGCCACCAAACAGAGAATGCCTACAAAAATTTCATATTATTAAATTAATTTTAACCAGATAAAATCAGTTCTACAATAATCTTCGGCTGGTGAAAATGTAATATATTAAAAGTGTTGTAACAGAACCAAAATATACCGGGTGTCACAGGATGTTTGTTGCTATCTCCCAATTTTTTCCATAGATTTTTATATGATCTTTTAAAAAGTTTATGTTATATTATAAACATAAATCTCTTAAATACCAAAAAATGTAGGGTAATAACATTCTGCATCACCCGGTATATTATTTAAATATTTTTTTATTCTTTTATTGTACTTAAAGAAAACTTGAGTAGAATATAAACAGTTGTTAGGTAGATTTCATCAATATCTGGGTTTAACCATTGTTAATAAGTCTAGACAGCTTATAGTTCAAATCTCTTAACTATATTTCTTTCTAAAATATTTGGGGTGACATAAGCCAGTGTAAAAAAGAACAACCATTTTTAATATCATTTGGAAAATGCAATTTGTTAAAATTAAAAAAAAAAAACAAGAAAATTTACGAAAGAGATTAATCTATCTTAATAAACAAAAGGTATTCTTAAAAAGAACATTTAATATTAAAACCAATTAAATAAAGAAGTATGGAATAAATTCGATGATTAAATTAAAATTTGGAATATTTTTAGCACCTGCTATCTACACATCACACTACATACAGAGCTGGTAAAAAGTCACTAACTGAAATATCTATAAAACCGTTAAAGCTGCTCTAACATGTGAAATTGAACATGATGTTGCTACCGTTACTAGGTTGACGCAATTTTGTGCTACACAGAAGTTTTAGTTTTGTTTGGTGTGCCAAAATGTAAACTCTCCAAAATTTTATCTTTTCTTTTAATTTTATGTTTTAATTTTGCTAACATCACTTTTCAGCAAAAGTACCGCAGTATTGAAATATTTTTATAACCGCCAAAGCTGAGTTTACCGAATTTCTATATTGGCACTGTTGCCCAATTTTACTACAACTAATGCGTAAAACTCATATCTCAGCAAATAGTAGCGCTCTAATTTATTTTAATTTTTTAAAGTGTTCTGTTATCCATTATCAAAGTGGAAAATAAAACTTATCTTATTTTTACTATATTTCCCCTCCTTTTGCACACAATTCTTAATTTTAAGCCAAAGTGGCACACAATATTTAATTTTCACTCTTTAAAACACCATTTTCTACGTATTTTAACCATTTTCTAGACTTAAATTGCATAGCTTCACTTTTAATCGTTTTAAATTATGGTGAATGCGCAGAAACAGTTCGATTCCTGGCTTGCTGCGTTTTTAAAGGAAACCTTCCCAATTTATTTGATAATTTGAGCAAAATACATAGAAAACGGGGTTTTAAAAGGTGGAAAACCAATATTGTTGGCCACTTTAGCTTTAAATCAAGAATAATTGTGTGCAAAAAAAAGGGGGATATAGTAAAACAGAGATTACTTTGATTTTTCAATTTGATGATGGATATTTCGAGAACAAAACGATTCCGAAAAAAATTCTTTCAGATTAGCGATCAGCGCCCCAAAAAACCTCCATATGCCAAATTTCGTCAAAATCGAAGTTGCTCCCACTTTCTAGACAATTACCAAAAAATCCCCCAAAATAAAATTTAAACACCTTACCCACGTTAATGGGACATCTATTCATATGTATGTGTATGTATCGTTGTTTTATACCTTTTATTAACAATTAAAGGTTACTATGGTTAAAACTATGGCAAATCCTAATTATCAAAGTCTTAAAGTAAACAGCACAAAGATATTATAAATAATATCTACTGACGAAGGTTTTTCTGTTGTTCTCTTATAGTAACATAGAAAGGTCTAGAATGCTTCAGAAACGTATGGTAAATTTTTCTAACAAAAGTTCTTAGTTAGTAATGTAACGAACGTTCGCATATTTTTAATATTCGTTTTGCAAGATATGATGCGAATGATTTTTACAAACTAAAAGAAAATTATATATGGATTATCTACCTGAAGATATTCATAACAGAATCCTTTTACCTTCATCAAACTGACATTGCAGAGATTAAAGCAATAATGAAAACGGTTAAAAATCAAAATCCTTCTGGCATTGATGGTGTCTCAATAAGGATCTTTCAAAGCCTTCCTGATCACTACCTTGATATTTTTGCAAAGGTTGTTAATTTGGCATTCGATAAAGGCACTTTTTCTGATTGCTTGAAAATAGCGATGGTTAATCCATTGCATATATATGATCCGGCCACTCTTCGTCCTATTTCATGTCTTCCAACTGCATCTAAGATTGAGAAGCTAGTTAAGGTAAGAATGCTTGGTATAATAGGGCGTCACTCCATTTTATTTGGATGCCAGTTTAGATTTCAAGATAATAATAATACAACTGATGCTATATTTCATTTTTTAAAACATCTATATTTAGGAATAAATGATGGTGATATCGCTGCAGCAGTGTTCTGCGACTTCTCTAAGGCCTTCGATTGTGATAATCATGCAACACTGCTGCGAAAGCTATTTTGTTATGGTTTTAGGGGAATAGCATTGAATTGGTTTTCTTTCTACTTGTCTGGCAGGAAGCAGTTGGTGAGATCTCGAAATGGTATATCTGAAGTGCTTGATATTAAACATGGAGTCCCTCAGGGCTCAGTGTTGGGTCCCTTGCTCTTTCTTCTGTATTTAAACAATCTGGCTACAATTGGTATACGTGGCCAATTTACCTTGTTTGCCGATGACACTACCATTTTGTTGGTGGGTAGTGATGCAGTTGAATTGATGCAGGTCGTCTTACAGGATTTGGAGAGTGTGCAGACATGGTGCAACTCAAAGTTTTTAAGTCTTAACGTCAGTAAAACTAATATATTGACATTTAAATTTGATCCAGCCCAGGATGTTGACTATCAAATTGTAAAGAAATCAACCACAAAATTTCTTGGCCTCTGGATTGATGATAGATTAAGGTTTGGCGATCACATCTTTAACTTGACCTCCAAGTTGGCATCTGCTTGCTACGCAGTTCGTGTGGTATCCAATAAGTTAGGCAAGTTCATGGCAAGAAATGTTTATTTCTGTCTGATTATTGAAATGGTGTCTCTTGTTTATAAAAGATGTAGGAAAAATCAGCACCAGATTCATCATTATGCGACAAGAACATGTAATGACTTATCCTTGCCAATTCCAAAATTGACTCTCACCAAGAACTCTCTTATTTATGAAGGTCTTAACATATACAATCATCTGTCTGGGATGATTAAGAATGCAGCCAACTTAAAAATGTTTAGATGAGTTTTTTAGGGATAGCTTATAACTATGTTTGTTTTTTAATTTCTAAGTTTGTAATTTTTTTACTATTTTTATGATATTGTATTGTTTTTATCAGTTTCTTGCTGTTTTTACTATTTTAATGTGTTTTTAATACAATTTTACTGTTTTTTAAACTATATTGTTGTTTGTTTGGCTAGTTTATTGTTTTTTTATTATTACTATTTTTATGATCCTGTATAGTTTTAAGTATATAATATGTTTATGGAAGCTTGTCAATTAGATTTTGTCTTATGATAAATAAAGTGATTTTTGACTTTGACTTTTACTATTATTTACTATATATTTTTTAAAACAACAAATTAATATGTAGCAGATTATAACTACTATTTTTAAATAATGGTTCATTTTTTCACAAAAAATGTTTAAAAAATGATATTTTGCGAGCGCTATATTTGAAAGTCAACATGCGCAATCGCGAATATTGGAGATGAATATTCGCATTCGCGAGTGTGAGAATTCTAACATTCTCAACATCACTAGGCCAAATGGATAATGGAAACGTTTCGTTTTTGAGATAACCATAATCAAAGTTGAAAATAAATCTAACCTTATTTTACTATATTCCACCTTTTAAAAACCTGTTAGCAAATCTTTTACTACTAAATGCTACAACCATGCATACAAATATTAATTCCTATTGTGTGCCAACTTAGTGTTATTTTAAGAATTTTATGCAAAAATTGCCATATATCAAATTTGGTCAAAATCGGAGCTACCGCAACTTTTTGAAAATTACCTAACTAATCCATATTTTTAAAGTTCTTAACACTATTTAAAATCACAGTTTAATACTAATGCATGCTCAAAAATATCCAAGTACTAAATTTTATAAATGCAGGTGTAGCAGACCTAAATTGTTGTAAACAATGCTATTGTTTATTAAAAATGTGATGTCTTTATTTAAATACTAGTGAAGTTGGGATTTTAAAGGTTTGTGATTTTGCTAAATTTAGAACGCCCTATTTACTTCAATAAAAACAAATGTAACCGTACAGGGTGTCCCACGAGAAATTGCTGCAACCGATTTCTCAAAAAGTAGGCTTTGGCAAATTTTGAATATTTAGTAACATTTTGAAGTCAGTGGGGAACAAAAAACTAAAATATTATGACAGTTCCAGTTATACCCAAAATTAATGTCAGCTTCCTTATTTTAAATGAAACACCCTATATATTATTTAGTTTTTAGATTTAGCGTAAAGTTTTAAACATATTTTATATATTATAATGCCTCATACCAAAGTCCCACCGTTTTGACTTATTTTAAATTTTATTTCAAAAATGACATTTGCAAGCCATTACATAATGATCGATTTTTTCTAAACAAAAGCCTTTAATAGGAATTGGATTGGATTCCTTGTAGAGAAAGACCTTCTTCAGTAGACTGTATTGATATTTTAACAATTTATAAATACAGGGTGGTCAAAAATATTCTTTAAAAACTTATATCAACAAAAACCTTAAAATATTTCTTTTTCAAATGGAAAGCCCTATCTTTTATTACATTAACCTATTAAGTTTTAAAAATAAGGGTAAGTTTGTATAGGAATCTCTATTTCAAAAATTTATAGTTTCCAAAATAATAACAATATAATATTTATCTATTAAAAACATACTGTTAAGTACGGCTCTTAGTTTGGCTTCTAGTTGGCCCTGACGGCTAGATGCGGCATCATGGCCAACCATACCATAATTAACTGTATTTAACAGCATTCTTAGAATAGATAAATATTAAATTGTTAAGTTTATATCCCTCACTGACTTCATAATGTTACCAAATTCTCAATATTTTCCAAAGCCTACTTTAAAAAAAATCGATCGCAGCAGTTTCTCCTTGGACACTCTGTATGTTAGGAATAATCAAATACAGTTAAAGCTAAAAATTAAAACAATGCCAATGGGTTCCTTGTATAAAATTTATTTTGATCCAACCCATTAAATTTGTTCCTCTTGCCTATTGAAAAACAAAAAGTTGGCATTAAGACAGAATTATTGCAAAATTTTTGATGCAAAATATTGTAGTACAGTTGCATGTTAGGTATTAAAGCAATGATGCTCTAAGATTTACATTTAAATAGGGTACACTTATAAATTTGAATAAATTTAATGCCCTAGAATTTAAAAATAAAATAAAGGGTATACTTATTTATAAATTGGGTTGGTTTTCTATTCACTTACATCAATAACCTTTTCCTGGAATTCTAAACCAGTTAAGTTAACAGCTTTTTCAAATAACACATCATCTTCCTCGGGATTTGGGTCATTCCAAACTGAATTTAACCTATGAACCCTAGCACCTAAATGGGTATTAATCCTGTATCTTGGTTTCCCTTCTGGATACATTGGTATACCATTATCTATTGCATCTAATTCTTCTACAAAACCTTCATATACATGCAAAAACAAGGCTCTTAAGCATTCACTGCTTGCTACTGATTTTTGGCGTTTTAAAAGTTCTGATATTACTTCCAGTCCAAAGTGAGCATAAATTAAACCAGCAGAACTTAACCTAAAAATAAGAAGACATACTTATAGAAATGCTTTGGAGAGTTTCATAATCTAAATTGCTGTAAATTCTTATTCAAATTCTTATTTTATTTTTAATATTATAGCCATATATAAAGAACTTAAAATGTATAAACTAAAATGTTAAAACAAAGGAGAAGGGTCGATAATCGAAGATTTTCCGCCCATCACACCCTCGAAAAATAAAAATTCAAGTTCAAAATATTGTTATGAGTTTTTGTTTACTTCAGACTGTATATTTTTTTCTTTTATATGATTTATGTAATAAATCATACAGCAAGTGTCAGATATTTGAACTCGGTCGGCAGACGGTGTTTCGCTATTTTCGTATGTTTTTAACGTGTTTTTAATTGTTTGAAAGACATTTCACTCAAAAGTGTTTTGTAAACCTTATTTATTTTGACATCTAGGAATACTACTCTTATTAAGCTTGCATTTAAACACTATTTTGATTTGGTTCATAGTGCGCTTCCTTACATTAGTATAAAAGAAGGTAGTTTTTCTGTAATATGTATGTATGCTTAGATCTTTAAAACTTCTTAACAGATTTTGATGCGGTTCTTTTTTAATTGATAGAGTGATTTAAAAGAAAGGTTTAAATGTATAATAATACCAAAAAAACATAGACAGAGTGTTTAGAAAAATAGTGTACACTTAAAATTTGATATTGACCTTACTATTCTCAACATATTTTGATGTGGTTTTTTTTGAACAGATAGAGTGATTCAAGAGAAAGGTCTATATGTATATTAATAACCAAAAAACATATACGGTGTATTTAAAAAATAGTTTACATTTAAAATTCTATATTGACGTTACTATTGCAATTGAAAGAAAAAGTGTTTATAGGAATTTTACACCTGTGTATCTATGGCTTATAAAAAAATATAAAATTGTCACACAGGGTGGGTCAAAAAGATGTTTTATTAAAAAATCCTTAAAACTAAAATGCATTATAACCACGTTGTTATACCATCTACAGATTTACAATTTGCAAAATAATTATTAGTATTTAAAAAATGCTGCTTATTCAAAATCAGCTGTGCCACAATACGAAACATGTTCAAAAATACTTAATTCAATTTAAACTTCTATTATGTGTTCTTATCCCATTGCTTTTGGTACTTAAATGAAGAATAAAAATAAGTTTGTATCAATGTATGTTCATATGACCTATATTTTTTTATTTATGAACTCCATTAAAAACAGATTTTTACTTAAAATATTAATTTTTATATTTGTCATAAGACTATAAAATAAAATATAAGTGGCGTTTGGAGGCTGATGGGCGAAAATTGGGTCTTTTTGACCCCCTCCTTTATCTTTTTAGATTTTAAATTCTTGATGGATTTTATTATCACTTAATTTAAAATAAAGTAGTTAAATATACATAGGTAAAATTCTTACTTAATAGTATTAAACTTATTTTTTGTCAAATCTGGACAAACTGAATTAAGAGTCTCTTCAAATCCTTTTTGGTGATGATCAAACCGGTTCTTTTTGGATCATAGACAGCTCCAACATCAACCACTATATCACACTCATCCAAAACCTAAAATTTAGTTATGAATTAATGTCAACCAAATGGAATGCTCTATAACTAGGTATCTCAATATATATGCTTTAAGAGGGTTGTACATGAATATTTGTGAGCGTCAGCTGCGGCGACGATGGTGAAATTGTACAGGGTGCTCCAAAAAAATTATCCATATTAAACTTGTGTTTTTTTCAATGAAACACCCTGCATATAATTCTCGATATTGGTTCATTTTTGGATTGTAGCAATAAAAATAATGTACATTTTATTAGAGATACCTATAACAAAAATGTAAGGTTTTTAAGATATTTAGGATGTTTGATAAATTCTTGACAAAAATAAAATTTTAATATATCCTACCTTACTTACACTTAACTTTGTTTATCAAATTAGATTGCTAAAATATTACCTATACCATCACCTAGCTACAGTTAAATTGTTTCCTAGAAATTATAGATGGTGTCCAGAAATTAATGAAATATTAAATATTGGTGATGGTACAGTGAATATTCAAGCAATCTTACATAATAAACAAGAAATATATAGACGGCCCTGATGTTTGTCCACCTAATTATTTTTAAAAACGTAATGTATTTATTTTTATTAGGCACATATTATTTCGTAACCCCTCGTATAAAAAAAAAGAAATTGTCGTTTTGACACCTATTTATCAACAGCTTAATAATGGTATGTAACTATGGTAACGGAAACAAAACATTACTATGACAACTCCTCAGTTTTTACTATCTTCAAACCAACAGAAAAGTGATCAAAATTAAACTGGCTATGTAATGCTATTCTTCGCACTTATTTATATAGGCAAAAAGAATAGAAAAGTCTAAAATAAGGTAAACTTCTACAACTCTTCAAACACAACTAAAGTTATATTGAGTTTAATCCCACTCATCTTTTTTAATACATTTTTTGATATTAGGAAAAATAAAGGTAATTTTCTCTTAAGCAAAATTCATATTTTTTGGTATTTCTCATATACCACTAAAAAATTAATATCTAATAATTTAATTTTAAGTTTTAGACCTAGCAGAGCTTTTTAAAAAGAATTACTTTTTTTTGGAAAATTAATAATAAAAAGTTTTCCATATGGTGCGAACTTAAGTACATAGTAGTAGTATATATATATATATTAATTTTTCGATATTTTGATGTTTTTAAGCGAGTGTAAATAAATTTATTGATTGTTAATAAAAAACATAATATTGATAATAAAACAAAAAAATGTTATCATTTTAAGGTGAATTTTTCATCATTTTTTAATAATAATCACATTTTTTTGTATTTTCATTATTATTTAAGTTATGCCATTTTTTAAAATTATCGATGGTTAGATATTTACATGGTCTGTATTTCTTGTTTTATATAAAATTTTGTATTCAGAACAGTTTCTAAGAAAAAAAATACTTAAAAAAATTAAATTGTAAATATTCCGAAAATTAGAAGAGATAATTAAAATTTTATAAAACAAAAAAGATGCATTTGTTAATGCTATACCTTAAAAGTTGTTTATATTTTCTTTCTAGACATAAATATTATCGAGATATTTATAAAAACTGATTTTTAGGGATTTTCCCATTTCATAAAAAAAAATAGTTATAAATTTATTGTAGTTTTTAGTTATAAAAATTTAACATAAGAAACTTATTTAAAATTTTTTGGTATATATCCTGTATTATATTTTTATAAATATAAATTGGTTTTTAAATCCTCATATTTAGGCTATTTCTGTAGATTTCTAGATGGCATAATAGCGTAGTTATAATGAATTTTAATTTTAAGGGTTTTTAATATATTATCTTTTTGACCCACCCTGTATGACGGTTATATATTTTTATAAACTATGGATACCTATGCACAATTGATATAAAACACTTTTTTTCAGCTGCAATAGTAACGTCAATATCGAATTTTAAATATATTTAAAAAAAAATTAAGTTAACTATTTTTGAGACACTCTATATATGTTTTGAATATGCTTTAATAAACTTACCCATACCACGTATGTAGTACTAAAATTTTATTTAGATATCTCAAATAGCACAGACGGTACAGCTATATAAATTTTGATCATTTTTATTTTTACTTTTCACACGCTAGGTAGAGAGTGCGGAAAATTGTTTTTACACATTTTCTTAAATCATTTTAGGTGACCTTTAAAATGAGATTAAAATACTTTTTATAAGTTGTTTCATTTGTGAGAAACGATACATCAAGATGGCGTGGGGGAGAAATGTTTTCTGTCATTTTTCAGGTTTTTTAAGAACATCTATATAGCTGTATACCTATTTTTTCAAAATTTCTCAAATAAAAAGTTGAAAAAAATGTCGTAGCACATAAAAAATAAAAAATACTTTTAATTTAAAAACGAGAGGAGGAAAGAACCGTATATGACAACACATAAATATACCGCAGTATTCTTCCTAACTGTACATAGGAAACTAGAAAGACCCTGTATACAAAATAAAAGTACCATTATTTTTAAATTATGGTGACTGTTTTCTGCAATGCTCTGTATAATGTATAAAGAATCTTAATTTATATACCTAATATTAATAAAATAAAAGTTTAATATGGATCCTTTTTTTGGAGCACCCTGCACAATTCTACCATCGGAGACGCAGCTGACGCTCACAACAATTTATAAGCTTTCGGTCATTTTGCATGGATAATATCAAATTCAATACAGTGAAAAATTACCTTCGATATTTTACTCTTTAATTAGATAGGAATTTGACCATGCCGAGAAATTGTTTTTATTTATTTATGCGAAAACTGTGCATCAAATAAAAAAAGTCAAGAGAATAAATATGTTCCAAACCTAATGGGAATTTTAATAATTATTTTTAATATAGAAAAATGCAGTGGCATACCATTTTTTTATTAAAAAGGCAGCAGTGAGATTGGTCTTGGATCTTTCATACAGAGTAATTTTATTATTTTAATATGTTTGTAAGGTTAAACTAAGTGTGAAATTTATTAAACTGTTATTGATTTATCTGTGACTGTGTATTAGTAAATTTTATTGAATTTTATTATGTGACATGTGTAAGTAAATACACTTTTGTACACAAGCATTAATAAAGAACATGAATATGAAGCTGATTCTTAAAAATATTACATTATCAATAGGGACCTGATTGAAAATATTAAAATTACAATTAACTACAAATAGAAAAAAATATTTACCTTGGGGTCCCGTGTTCTTATGATTTCTGAATCAGCGTATTCCGGGAGCAGTTTTAGCATAAAACATGCCAATGCTTCATCACAGTGAAACATTCCATTGTGAGTTCCTATCTTTTTAACTAATCGAAGGCTTTTGTTGTTCGATGCCATTGTATTAAAACTAGAACAGCATCATATTATTAAACTTGGGCTTTTGTAATCAAGATTTAATATTAAAAGGTAATTTTCTAGAAACCTGCGGCAACTCCGATTTTGACGAAATTTGGTATACGGGTTTTTTTTGAGGCGCTGATCACGAAGAATTTTTTGACGGAAACGTTTCGTTCTTGAGATATTCATCATCAGACTTGAATTTTAAACTATTTTGTACAATATTCCCCCTTCTTTTTCACACAATTCTTGATTTAAAGCTGAAGTGGCACACAATATTTGATTTTCACCTTCTAAAACCCCTTTTTTTTACGCACTTTACATTATTTTTGCATTAAATTACATAGCTATACTTTGAATCATTTCAATCCCAGTGTGCCCTGAAGCCCTATGTGTATGTATGGTTGCCACATTATCAAAGAAAAGCCACGCAATTTAATACAAAAATAAAGTAAAAACGTAAAAAAACGGGGTTTTAAAAGGTGAAAAACAAATATTGTGTGACACTTTAGCTTTAAATCAAAAATTGTGTGCAAAAAGAAGGGGGAATATAGTGAAAATAAGCTTGGTTCAAATTTGGACTTTGATGATGAATATCTCGAGAACGAAACGTTTCCGCCAAAAAATCTTTCAGATTGGTGATCAGCGCCCCAAAAAACCCCGGTATACCAAATTTTGTTAAAATCGAAGTTGCCGCAGGTGTCTAGAAAATTACCATTAAAAACAATAAATCTTTTGTATGCTCTTTAAAAACTAGTGGCCTTTTTATATTATAAAAGTATATTAATTTTCCTACGACCACTTGTGAAAATAGCAAATAGCACACTGATTTCATGCATAGAAAATGCGTTATATCACACTAGTGTTGCAAAGTACTTTACAGCACTAGTGTTGCAAAGTACTTTACAACACTGGTGTGATACATATTATGATGTCATTCTAAAAACTGCTATTGGTTTTGCAAGTGACATATTTATTGTAGTGGCAGTAAAAAAAACTTTTATTTACCTTAAACGGTAGAACCCAAATTAGCGAAAATCATCTTATTTTATATTTATTAAAATTTACGAAAAAATAAAAACATAAACAAAAATATACATAACCACAAAAACAACTTTCACTGACTGGCACAGTGTTGTGTATTTACAATTTTTATATTTATTATATTTTGTATTATAATGTATAGTTGGTTGCCTAAGCATGATTGTCATAAATTAATAAATCTAGTGATCTCAGGCATTCGACTATTGGCGCGGTGATTAGCCGTGGTGGTACAGTTCTGTTAAGATGGCTAAATTGTACTTTTGTGTATTTTTGAATAGTTTACTTTTATGAAATATAGTTCTTAAAAGTGCATTAATGGCTTTTTATTGTTAGCACAACAATAATACATATTTTTTCTTAAAAATATGAGGAAAAACTGTTATTTTTACTTAGTTTTACATGTGATGTTCAGTTTCATTAACTCGTTTTACCAATTTTACCCCACCCAGCACCCCTTTTCACTCCCCGATCCCGTAAGTTTATTTACTGATATTTTTAAAAAACGGAATATTTTGGATATGCACCACTTACGTTTTATTTAGAAGAGTGTCTAAAATATGTAAGAATCGATAATTTTTAAAAAACCCTTATAATAGCAGAAAACCGTATTAAACTATTAGCGTTATTACCTAACAAAACCATACAATTTTTATTAAGTGAGGGCCTTTTTAAATTCCAAAATGATAAAAGTTATATAATGCTTCTAGGTAGGTGATTTTCGATGTAAAAATATTGTCAAAACAGTATAATATAGCAGTGAGGAAAAGTATATATCACACTAGTGTTGCAAAGTAAATATCACCCTAGTGTTGCAAAGTTCTCAATTGTTTTTTATTTTTTCTGAACAGACAAACTTTAATTTATTTATTTTTTAGTGAATAATTTGTGGTCGTAGGAAAAATAGTGTACAGTACTCGTGTGAAAATGACTTTCTTACACTCGTGGGTTTGTCGCACTCGGCTAACGCCTCGTGCTACAATATTCCCACTCGTGTGAAATTAGTCATTTTCCACACTTGTAATGTAATATACTATTTTTGATACCTATGGTAAATAATTTACTTACTTAAATGTATTTTGTGCATAATCCAATATGTTATAAATAAAGCATTGAAAAATGCCTAAATAATTGAATAATAGGTCTTAATTTATAAAAGCTTACCCTTTCCAAATGCTCCACGCTGCCGTAGACGAAATTTTAAGAAAAGTACCGCTAAAACTCACAAATTGTTCCATTTTTTCTAACCTCACATTTTGTTTCATTGTTTCTGACAAGAGTTAGAGATGTGCACTGAAAATCGAAGTTAGATAATATCGATGATTTGAATAAAAAAAAAATAAAAAAGGCGTTCTTTCATATTAATACGGTTTAAAACATTTTAAAAACATTAACACTGACTCCCGCTGTGCAATATATCGCACATCATTATTTTACCCTAAGAGACCGCGTGCAATATATTGCACGGTCAATCTAATGTATTTTAACGTTATCAAAAGATCGTTGGGTCTGTTTGGAAATTTTGGTTTATTCGTTTTGGGCTAAAAAAACAACTCAAATTTATTTTTTGATCTGGCTAATGGTTGAAGGCAGAGTTTCTTTATGAGAAGGGGTTTAGACATAAGCAAGACCGGTGATAACTTTTGTGAGGGACGTGAGGGTGTGAGAATTACGATTTCGGTTGGCAGTTCTGTTCAAAGTTGGTAGCATTATCAGCTGATGACAGAGTCGTGCCTTGTCGAAGCTTTGTTTGGTAAAAACTGTGGAAATTTGCCATTTTCATTTTGGTTGTATATTTTGCAAGGATTTCCAGTTGTTAATGTTTTTGGTTAGTTTAGAGACTTCACATATTATTGGTTCGGACTCGTTTTATTTTAGAGATTTTGATAGTGTTTAGTCGAATATTTTTCAGTCATTCGTGTTTTTATATACATATGATACTGATGAGTGTTCGCTAATTAATGGTACACAGAAAAACCACAGATTTCTTATGCGAAAATACCCATTTAGGATTTAAACAAACATACCTATATCCAAAAGTTATTGATAAGGAAGATACGGGGTGTTAAAAGGGATATAAATATTTTTATTCATGCATTTAGATAATTTCTGATATGTTTTAAACATTTTAATAAAACTCTGTATCCAGGAGTTTTAGCTATTAGCTATTTATATCTGAGCAGTTGTAATTATAGCTAATACGATGTTATTGAAGGTACATACTTTCGGGTGCACTGAACAACTAAAACGTGAATACCTTAAAAACGGTTGTCAAGACCGATTCTTACAAGTATACCTTTTTTTGTGCAGAAAGCATAGAGAAGCTTAAGGTAAGGTGGGGTAAGTGCATCTTTGGGGCAAGAGCCACACCGAGCTATCAAAATAATAAAATGCAACTTCTAACGCCATCTACCGAAAATTCATTTAAACGCATCCGTCCCGCGACTGCCGACGAGGTTTCAACGTTTCAGTACCAGTTTCTAGCAAGCCGTACGACGATACGCCGCTAGTCGAATTTATAAGTGACGTGTTAAGTAGGCAAACATTTTTGCCACGTGGAATAAAAATACAATAACTGGTAAATATGTTATTTTTTCTAGTACTTATTATTAAATTTGCTTTATACTTTGCTATAGGTGGGATTAATTTAGGTTATAAATCACTATAATCACCTGACAATCAGGCGTGCTCTTTCCCCGGCATATTGTAATATGGGGTAAGAGCATTTAATGCTCTTACCCCAAAGACGCACTTGCCCCAGTTTCATTGAATACTTTTTTAGGTTTAGAATGGTTCGCTGTTACAAGAGAAAGTCACAACGAGGAAAAAAGTATTCTCAAGAGCTACTGCAACGTGCTATCAGGGAGATAAGGCAAGGAATCCTGACTCCTAATGGAGCGTTCACTAACTATGGGATTCCAGTTTCAACAATTCGCGACCACTTAAAAGGAAGGCGAGGCTTAAAAAGTAAAAGTTATGGCAGAGCTCCTGCAATTGGTTTAGAGAATGAACAAAAATTGGCAATTGGATTGAAAACTTTAGAAACCTGGGGCTTTGGTTTATCCCGAAGTGAAGTTTTTCAGATGGTAGGAGAGTTTGTGAAAAGAAATAATTTAAAAACCTGTTTTAAAAATGGTGTACCGGGAGAAGACTGGTTTTTAAACTTTAAAAAGCGCCACAGGCTTTCCTTGAAAAAACCACAAAATGTAGAATATTGCAGAAAAAAAGCAACAGACCCATATATCATAAATTCCTACTTTGAAATGTTAGGAAAAACGATAGATAACTTAGATCTACGTGACAAACCTGATAGGTTGTGGAATCTCGATGAAACGAGTTTTTCGTTGGACCCATCAAAAGCAAAAATTGTAGGCGCAAAGGGAAAATCTTCGTCAAGAACCACTAGTGGCCCTGGCCGAGATAACACCACCGTGTTAGCAGCAGTTAACGCTGCAGGCAAAAAGGCTCCCCCTCTTATAGTTTATAAGGCCAAATCACTGTGGAATAGCTGGATTCCAACTCAACCAATATTTCCTGGAACGTCTTATGCGTCTTCAAAATCAGGTTGGATGGAGTCGCAACTATTTTACAATTACTTCGAAAACACTCTTATTCCAGCGTTTGGACCTAATAGGCCCATTTTATTGATTTACGACGGACATAGTACGCATGTCACAGATATGGTAGTTAATTTAGCTATACAAGAAAATATTACGATTCTGAAGCTTCCGCCGCACACGTCCCACCTGTTGCAACCACTCGATTTGTGTGTGTTCAGATCCTTAAAAAGCAGTTGGGACAAAAAAATAATCCAATGGCAGCGACAAAATATAGGACTGAAGATACCAAAAATTGAATTTTCGAGACTTCTGGAGATCTCTTGGCTCGAAGTTCATCCTGAAATTATAAGTAGTGGCTTTAAAAAGCTGGAATCTACCCTTACAACAGGAGTGTAGTTCCAGATGCAGTTTTTGATCCTGAATCTCTGCGACGTTGGAAAAAGCAAGTTGCAGAAAATAACCAGAAAAGTGACAATGCAGCTGAAAATATTGATCTTGTTGTTCCGTCCACAAGTACTGCCGCTTATTCGGGTTTAAATGCAAGCGACCAACCTTTCCAGACAAGTTCTGCTGGCATGTCTTCTCAAGCAGATGCTTCAGATGTGACTACTTCTGTAAATAATAATGTATCTTTTGATGTACTGCTTCTAGAAACCATAAAGCAATCGAAACAACCACCGAAAATACAAAGAAAAAAAATAGCACAGCATGCCGAAATATTAACTGCAGAAAAAGCAAATCAGATTATGACTAATATTGAGAAGAAAGGGTCAAACCGTCAGAAACGCAAAAATATTGTGGAAGAGTCTAGCGAGTCCGAAGATGAAGGGGAAGAAAACGTTGAGCTAATTGACACAGACGACGATATGGACATGAGTGTAGACGAGAATGAAGATATTTCTGACATGAATCATTTTGTTCTCGAGATCGGAAGATGGGTTTTGGTGAGATATTGCGGAAAAAAGATACTAAAACATTATATAGGTCAGATTCAAAAAAAGAAGAAGAAGACAAATGGTTGATAAAATTTGCCAGAAGAGATGGTTTACGCTTTCAGTTTAAATGGCCTCAAGAAGAAGATGAAGATATCATCCAAAGTCAGGATATAATCCGGATTTTACCTGATCCACAAAGTAATAGGAGAGGCAATTTTTTCTCTTTTAAAATAAAATTTGATGGCATTCAGAATTTACTTTAATTATTTTTTCCAGTTCAATTAGGTCCATAAGAGTACAAGTATTACTTTTTTATTTAGTTAAAATATTATATTTTTAAAATAGAAATAAACTCTCTTGTCTACTTATAACTTAAAAATTGTTAATATGTTTAGTTTTAAGTGAAAGCACTGTTTTTTTAAATGACAATAAAAGTTCATATGTCTCCAGAATAAAATAAAAGTTTATATTAACTCATAGTACCAATAGATTATTCTCAAAAAAATTAGAAGGCAAACAAAAAGGTAAATAAAACGGTCTTAGCCCTGGAATTGATATAAGTAATCATATGGCAGCATACTGTAAGGTTGCGCACTTACCCCCTCTTTAAGATTTGAAATGGGGCAAGTGCACACCCCTATCAATTTTTTAAAATTATATATATAAACTTTTCTTATTTAACTAAATGTAGTTCTAGCAGTATAATTGGAGAGCCTGATAGTCAGTTGATTTAACATAAAAACAACAAAAATATAAAAAATTGTATTATATTTTTTTATGAGACTAAAGTTAAACTATCAAAAAATGGCGGTGCACTTCCCCCACCTTACCTTACTAGTTTACATACATACAGAGTAGTAACAAAAAATTGGGTAGTTTTAGAGAATTTTAAATAGTGTACCCATCGCCCTCTAGTTTACACACAAAAATTTATATTCGATCTGAAAAGCTAATGTTTAAAAACCCCGAGATACCGTTTTATTAAGATATTTAAAAGGGGGGAACAATTATCGAAATAAATTTACTTTTTCTTTTTACTATGATACCACCCGTATCTTCCTGATTATAAACTTTTGGATATAAGGTATGTTTGGTTAAATCTTAATATTTTGGCATAAGGAATCTGTGGTTTTTCTGTGTACCATTCATTAGCGGACACCTTGTATACAAAGTTTTTAAAATGGTTTTTGACTTACGGAACAATGGAAAATGTTTTGCTCTGCCAGGTACCTCATCGTCCTGTCTTCGGTTTGATAATTTTTAATTTTCAATATTTAAACCACATTTATGTTTTTGTTTTAGGTTATGTCTATTAAAATAATCCAATAAATTTTGTTTACAACATACAGTTCTTTTTGTTTTCTCCTTAATTCTACGCCACTGATCTGCCTAAAATCAAACATGGCCGAAAATGGCCCGACTTGACGTCACAGCCGCGCTAGCCAATATGGCGAATGTCGTGACCATCTCATCAATCGACTTTGGGTTGAAGGCATATTATGTAGATGGC